>JASPKZ010008300.1:0-109632 GCA_030220185.1 Diploptera punctata
TTTGAAAAAAATGCAGTAATTTCTGTTTGTTTTCAACTTTCAAACACAGCAAAATATATGAAGGATGAAGATTTTCAACTTGATAATGCAGGTTGTTTAAATGATGAAACCGGCATACATATTAAAATACTCTTTTTCTGAGGAGTTGTCACACTATCTTTCTCTTCCATTGAAAAGTCAACTGCTCCACAAAATCATATTGGAAATGTTTAATTCAAATCATATTAATCCACCTACAGTCAAAATTATTTTGTTGAAGGGATTTTGCATATCTGGGTCTATAATACAAATTATATGAAATCATATTTCTCCCATTTTCTACAATAATTAAGATGGTCCTCATAATAAAAAGGAAAATGTAGGCCTTACAACACCTCGATGTATGGATTAAATTGTATTATACAGGACTTAAAACTACCATCGGTTTAAAATGAAAACATGTTTGATTCTCCCTTACCATAAGTCAGTTTTCTACTGGTTTTAATAAATTATTAGTTAATGCATCTTTCATCTTGTACACATGGTGATAAAACTGTTGCAAGTAAAAAAATTTGAAAAATACATAATTGAAGAGAGGAATGGAAGGGAAAAAAAGGACACTGTCACATAATAACTGCATAAAATAAGAAAATTCCTTCGCAATTTACACATATGTTTTGATGTTGCTTGTTTATGGAACATAATATTCAAAATAAATCACTAATTTTTTAATTACGTCATATACATACATTTTAGTTACGAGAAAACAAACATATAGTACGATGCAATTAGTCCCAAAAAAGGCCAAACCCCAACATCCAAAGTAAAAGTTTGCTTCCAACTTGAAATTGTTCATTATAGTCCACACATTGTTTGGTAAAAAGTTACAATATTTTGAGCGTTGGGTTTGGGGGGGAGGAAGGCAGAAGTAGTTAAATTAGAAGTGTTTATCAGTTTTTCTTCAATATTTCGAAAACTATATGATTTAGCAAATAATGTGCCATATACAAAAATAGTCTACGTTAAATTGCGAACAAAAATGTTTCTGTGCATAATCTTGCAAAGGTGAACGGTTCCGGAGTTACGGAGGGTATAAAAGTAGAAAATTTTCATATTTTAAATTTTTTTTGGAAAAATGAAATTATAACCACTATGTAAACAAATATTTAAACAATTTTATTAAAATGTAATATTGTACAATCATACTGTAATCCAAAAGAAGCTAAGAGGCTACGCAGAGTGTTAGAAACGTAAAAACTGGGAACTAGAACAATGCACAAGGAACCCTTTACCTGCCGCTTGCCCCTCATCTACTCTGTTTTCCTCTGTCCCTCAGTCGGCTCAGTCGTATTGGGAGACCAAATGCATTTGTGAGTGTTATTTCTAGTGAAGTTCTGCTGTAATTTTGTTATTGTTTGTCTTTAGAATACTGTGCAAACTAGTGATAATCACTTGAAAGTGTGTAAATTATGGCGGAGTGTGTGTTGAAGCCTTGTAAGGTGTTGTAGCAGTTGAAAACGTGAACTGTGATAAAGCGTTTGCAGTTGGAACACTAGCCTTGACAGAAATTGGGAATAAAATATTTGATAAGATACACTTGAAAAGAAAGTTAGCTGTTAAGTCTACAGCGTCTATAACCAAGTCTATGACAATTAATAACAACACTGTACGTGAGAACCCAAACACTCTGTTACATCGGTTGGTGTGCACAGTAAGGAGTGATGAGAGACTTGAAGAAATATTTGAATTTGAATTATGTGTTTATCCTCCATCCCTCTTCGATGAATCTGGATTGATGAGGAAGGCAAGCACATCGTCAGTAGTGACAGTTTTGGTTCCAGATTAAAATGAATCGTCAATCACCACAGATTCAGATAATGTGTCCTACATCATTGATGGAGGTTACCTCCTTCATCGTGTTGTCTGGCGATGTCCAGCTACCTACAAACAGGTTTGCGAGCAATACACAAATTACATAATTACTCATTATGGGCCAGCAACTGTAGTTTTTTATGGATACGAGCAAGGAAACACAAAAGGTGAAGAATACTTATGCGGATCACGTTCTACCACTAACATTGAAGTAAAAGTAGAAGACTCAATCCATATAAATATCAATCAAAGTGAATTTCTAGCTAACGCTAAGAACAAACTGGGCCTTATTTCTCTCCTTACAATGCACTTGCAAAGTTGTTGGTTGCACAGTTCATCAAGCAACGGGTGACACTGATTTATTAATAGTTTTAACAGCAATTGATGAAGCTAAGAAAGACATTGAAGCTTGTGTAATTGGTGATGACACGGACTTACTGCTCTTGTTGATTGTCCATGCACCCTCAGAGAACAAATTGAAAATTGTGGTACCAAAGAAAGGCAATTAGCAGGTAAAATTATACATTATTTCTGATATTCAGCAAGGCATTTGGGATATGAAAGATGTGCTCTTAGCAATATACGCCTTCACAGGATGTGACACTGTATCAGCTATCTACAAGAAGGGGAAAATTACACCATATAGAAAAGTGGAAGCTAACAACGCTCTTCGTATGAAACTTCTAGTCTTCAACAATCCCAAAGCTGACCCCAGTGCAGTGGCTGATGCTGGAAAGCATTTCTTTCTTGCGATGTTTGGAGCAAAGAACACCGAAGATCTCAATTGTTTTTGTTACCCGTGTTATTTGAAGGCTATTTGCAAAGCAGCCTATACATTCAGCGTTCAAGTTGGCTTCACTTCCCCCCACTTCAGCAGCTTCAAGGCAGCATTCAATTAGAACCTACCACCAGGTGCAGCAGTGGCTGAATGAGAAGAAGAATCCATTTGAGTGGGGGTGGAAGAAGATTGGTGAATGCCTGAGACCAATTACAACAGCACGTCTTGCAGCTCCCCAAGAATTACTTTCCCTCATAGTGTGCTCTTGCAAAGATGAATGTGTCTGTAACTGTGAGTGCAGAAAGAGTGGTCTAAACTGCTCAAGCATATGCAGTAATTGCTCAGGCCTAGGATGTAATAACAGGGACACGAACAACATAGACAAAGATACAGATGAGGAAGATACTATGTTTGAAGAGGACTGAACTTCAATTTTTTAAATAAAATATGATTGCAATATACAGCCAAATATGCACATTTTCTAAAGAAAAACCTCCAAAAAATTCAGAGCGAGTTTCTCCGTATCACAGGTTTATATGTCCTAGGCCAGTGGAGCCTCATTTCCCTTAAAAAGTAGCACCCCTTAAGAAGGTTGTGAGGTTGTTGTTCCTTCAAGGTCTTGTCACTAACATACCACCGGCCATAAAATCGCAATTTGCCTTTGCAAAACACAATCCTGTATCAAAAAAATAGTTTCATTAGTGATATTGCCATTTTTTTCCAAAAAAATCTAAAAAATATGAATAATGTCTACCTTTACAACCTCCATAATTCTGGAACCATTCACTTTATCAAGATTATGCACAGGACCATTTTTGTTCGCAATTAAATGTACATTATTTTTGTACACGACGCTTTTTCCGCTAAACCGCATAGTTTTCGAAATATTTAAGAAAAACTGATAAAAACTATTAATTTACCAACTTCTCCCCCCAAACCCGACGCTCAAAATGGTGTTAACTTTTTACTAAACAATGTGTGGAATGTATTGAACAATTTGGAGTTGGAGGGAAACTTTTACTTTTGATGTTTGGGTCTAATTGCCCGTACTACATAGGTCTAATTTGAATAAATATTATATTAGAGCTTTCATGAAAACAGCCACTCGTAAGGGTCAGAATTCATTGATTTTTAAAGAATACTTTTCTCATACTATTTTGGAAGCTTTTAACAGGTTTTACACAAAAAAATTTAATCAATACCCTAGAGCAATTTTTTATATTTTTACTTCAGTTTAATCCCCACACCTAATCGTCCGATTATTCTGAGTAGTGATCTTGATCTCCTGTTTCTTAATTCATACTATATGCCAAATTGATTTTAAAAATTATCGCCACCAGAGAATTAAAACATATTTAAAACTTGTGCCTCCAAATTATTCAAAACATATTAAATCCATTATGTCAGTACAAATGTAACATGTGAAAATATTAATTGGTAAATTGTGTATTAGAATGAGTCATAAAAATTATTCTTATTTATTTCAACACATTTTTGCAGTGTCTAAATGTTGACCTTATCATGTTATTTTCTCGTCATTATTATAGCCATCAAACATTTTTCATGCTTCTTGTAAAATCTGCTTCCGGCACTTAATGTGATTACAATCAACAAGTACAAGAAGTGTTGTTGTAAGCAAGGTCTGTTGTAGTAATTCAGAGAGGCTGTGAACACAATGAAAAGAAATAATATGTGGACAGATCTCAACTCTCATTGAGAAACCTAGGAGAGTTTTGATTAATACCTTTCACATAAAAAAAATGCTCTTCTCAAGCTACATTAAAAAATAGTACAATAGAAGAGAACACTTTGATGTTTATTTGTATAGTTTTAAAGCTGACTTGCGCACAAGGTTCGCTGCAGGTAATAAGAGCTATTATATGCTTGATATCTGCCATCATACTTTTGATTTAAAATATACCAATAAAATTATTACCTCATGTTTTGTATCCTCAAATGCAAGTGGATCACCAGACGGACATGTCTCACTTTTAACATCAATACTGCTAATTTCATCATCTTCTATCTTCATTTTGATCTGAATGGCCTGTAAAATAATAATCACACAATATCATCAAGATGTCTCTTCATCACAAAGAGCAAATTAAAATTTTGAACAATAACTTACTTCTGGTCCAACTCCAAACTGTGATAGAAGACCTTCATGTTTATTTCAAACATAAATGTGTTATTCATTTCCAGCAATGACAAGTTTTTAAGTGCAACCAAAGAACACAGAGGATAAAATAAAAAAAAAAGTTAATTTATGGACAATTGTAACTGCAAGAGGATTAGATATCATGTCTCTCAGAGGGTCACAAGTTATATGCACCATAAAAATGTTCCACCAGGTCTTGGATATGGATCATAATTAAACTTTAGACTTACCGGCCAAGATTGTGATCAATGGATACTACATGAACGTACTATTTGCACTGGCATGCAAATTGGTAATTAATCATTATCATGAGGTATGAAAAAATAACAGTACCTAGTACTGTTCCTTATATCAAATGTTTAATTCCTATCTATCAACATACAATTTAAATTTATTAATTAATTAAAATACTGTAAATAATGGCCCAGTCATATAATGAAAAACAATATGTTAACCTGAGATTGGTTCGAAAAAGAAAAAAATACTGATAGAAAAATTCCTATAGTTAGAGATAAATGTATTGAGAAATTTTATGAAGTTATAGATAGGTTGTAATTAAATAAAGTAGCTCTACTTTATAACTTCCAGCCTGTTATATAACATAATTTTTTTTTGGAATAATATAAAATGTAGTAAAGATAAAAAAATGCTTCTTCTTCTACATCACCAAGAATTAAGCCTGTTGGCTTGTAATGATTTCATGAGAGCCAGAATTGTAAAATTGTTCAGACCATCTTCTGTGTGGGTGTCCAACATTTCTCCTTCTGTGTGGTTTAAACTTTAGGCAATAATTTTGGAAATCTTTCCTTTGACATTCTATGAACATGCTCTTTCCAGGGATTATTTAAGTATTTGATCTGTAAGTTTGAAAAATTTAGTTCCTTCTTATGTTTCTTTTCTTATCTAGCAGAGTATATCCTGCTATAGTTCTTAAAAATCTCATCTCAACTGCTTCCAATCTTTGTTCTCGTCTTTTTGTGATTGTTCAAATTTCAATCCATACATCAATACATGAACAGCCATTACTTTATAAAATATAATTTTTGTTTCTTTTCTTGTATTTTTAAGGGGTCTTTCAATAGTGCTACAGTTTAAATTATATTAATACATTATTAATATCTTCAATTTTAACACATTGGTGACGGGCCACGGAGATCTCCGTGTTTAAATGGCCAGCGCTAGACGACCGGTCACGGAGATTTCCGTTTTTACGTTTTCTATGGCTTCCCTGCCTCTTCGCTTTTGATTGAGGCATTCAATTTTGTTTCTGCTCATTGTGAAATAAATGTCAGTTGTTTTTGTACCCCTCTCTTCTCTTTTATGAAATTGCCAACTTTACAGAAAGAGTTGTTTACAAATTATGACAGACGGCTGGTGAAATATTGAATTTTAGTGCGGGTAGTTAGACGATTACGGGATACGTATGTAACCTGTATATATATGTTGCATTGCAGAAAAATTAAAAGAAACTCTATTTTGCGTTCTGGAGCCGAATTTATATCTGTGGCATCATGTCCACCGGGATAATTATTATAATAGTGTGGTTATAGCTGAAAATTTGATCAAAAGAAAGACGAGAGTTTCTGATGCAATAAAGATTAACAGAGGGCTTCCAAAATCATTTGTGGAAGCAGGAAATAAACTCAAATCAGGAGAAAGTGTTTTTGTAGTAAGGGGGACCTTTTGCTACAAACATCGAAAGATAAAAGAGACGTAAGAATGATTAGCACATTGCATCAGGCAACACGAGAGTGGGAGGAGTAAAGTTGTAAAAATGCCCTATTGAATACTTCAATGTAACAAGTAGGCCTATGTGAAGGGTGTAGACAGGGCTGACCAGGACCTATCATATTACTCCATCCTTAGAAAAATAGTGAGATGGAGCTAGAAAGTTGTATTGTGGCTTCTGAATTGTGCACTCTTTAGTGCTTTCAGAGTCTATAAATTTCTAAATTCTAACAGCAAAATGTCAAATAGAAGTTTTTTGCTTGAAACAGCCTCTTGTTTGGCAGTCGTGAAATTAGGAACAGATGACAGGGAAGACGAGGAAAGACAGAGAGAAAAGAAACCACGTCTAGGAGACCACCTCACGACCCACCAGGGAGGCTAAGACATTAAGAAAAATAAATTAACACCAACTGTGATTGGAAAGAAAAAAATACCCTCCAAACTTTGCCGCAATTTTAGTGAACACAAGAAAAGAAACTCGCTACATATGCTCTTTTGCACTGTGCCTTTACATAAAGGGAAATGTTTCCAATGCTAATAAACCCTCAATTTCTACTAGAAGGTCTGGTGAGAACACTAATAAAGATTTACTTATGCATTATTGTTATTGACTATAAATATATTGATGTAAAAGGCACACTGTACTAGCACGGTTTAAAATTTAAAAGTCCATCCTACTGACAGAAATGTCCGGTCCAGCAGCGGTGGGTGGAACACAGAGTTGTCGGTCACCAATGTGTTAACATACAATAAATTGAAACCTAGATAAGAAAACCATTCACGTGCTCTAAAATGTTATCATCAATTACTCTTTTTACTCTTAAGGTATCATGTCCTTTAAATGCTAAAATTTTAGTTTCATTCTTTGTAATTTTAAAATTCTAATTGACATTTATTATTTTTAAATTAAAAATAGCTCTTTGCACATGATCTTATGAACTGGAAATCACTAGTTGATCATCAGAAAATAATATCGTATCAAACACTTTATTATTTATCTAAATGTTTATATAAAGTAATATGCCACTTTAACATAACTTCGTACATATATAAATTAAATAGAGAAGGTGATAAAGGACACCCTTGTCAAGCACCACAACTTATTTTTACCACTTTTTGATGTTTATTTAAAACCTGCCTATTACAATTTTATTATTTACATATAAACTTTGAATAGCCATAATCAAATGTTATGGAATACTTTTATTTCTCATTATAACACACAATTTTCTTCAATTTACCATATCAAAATATTGAAACATATAAAAAAAAATTGCTACTCAATAACTTAACATTATCTATACTAACTTTCATAATGTCAGGATAATCTCAATTGGGCAACTAACAATATATTTTTGTTAATATTTTTACAAAATCGTTAAATAAAATTCCTATACACACGGTGGGTAAATAATCTTCTTTTATTTAAAAAAAAAATCATATAAAGCACATTCTGTCTCATTGAGCATGTTATTAACCTAGATTATATACTGTGATGCATTGCAATAGCAGGGTCTCGTATGGGTAGCAATAGATTTGTTGGCTGTTGAATCGCGTAGATGATCAATGTGTATGGACTTCTGTTCTGGAAGTTTCTCTACACTTCTACAGTCCTTGTTGGCAAGGTTCGATGCCAGAAGCTTCCATACTAGAATGTCTGTATCTAGAGCCAGGAATTTCCTTCTCCACCCTATATCTATGGTTACGATTGGGAACAAATTGGTTGTGTGTTGATAGTGATACAGTTTTTTGTGATTAAAAAGGACTGTAACAAGTGAAAGTGTTAGATAGTGAAGAGAATATTGTGAGATGGATAAACTTTAAAGTAAAATTAATTATTTCAGCCATTTGTGAGTGGAATGTTACTAAGAGTTAAATAAATTAAATAAAGTTATTTTGTAATATTAAGCAATCAACTGTGTTGTTTTATTATAAGAAAAGCAATGTGAAACTGACTCCCTGGTAGCACGCTCCAATACACTGTTACTGAACCTAACAGAATTTTTGTTATGAATGGTGTTTTTATTATTAATTATATACTTCTCACTGCAGGATAAATTTTTCTCTTCAAATATAATTTATCCTTCAGTGAGAAGTGTTAAATTAATAATAAAAACATCAATTGAAGCCCTATTGCCTTTATAAAATAGTGTTCAAATTCCCAATAAATGTCTTCTTAACTAAGAAGCTGCCTTTTGCAAGGATAGAAGCTAAGGCTTCATAGCATTAGGTGCTGGGAATTACAACGTATATAAGAGAAAGATTTGTGTCTAGATCGGAACTCGCCCCGATAGGTCAGATGGTAGAGCATTGGCCTAGAATGCCAAAGGTCTGGGTTTGAGTCTTGGCCTGGGCGAAAATTTTTCTCTTCAAATATAATTTTATGAAACCTGTGCGCACAATGAAAAGAAGTAAGTCATTTATGTGCAGTTATTTACTGTCATTGGGAAAATAAATGGTTTTTATTCATATCCAATCTCAGAACTCTCTTGTTTATTCACATCATTATAAGACTGATTTCTGAGTATGTTACGCTGACAGCCAACAAACCTTAGAGAGCTATTGTATGCTTGGAGTCTTCCAACATACTTATAGATCAGAATTACCAATATAATCATTACCTCAAGTTCTGGATACTCGGAAGGAAATATGTCAACATCTGGATATGCCTCACTTTTAATATCAGTTCTGCTAACTTGATCATCATATTCATCTTTTATTATCACCTCCATGTCCTGTTAAATAAAAATTCACACAATACTGTTAAAATGTCATCCTATGCATCTACAGATGACAGACAGATAAATAAATGTTTGAATAATAACTTACTTCTGAGCCACTTTCAAATTCTAATACATGACCTTCTTTTTTAATATCAATATGACAATCCATTATAATCAGGTACCTGCAACATTAATACCAATATATTTATTCATGTTAGATACATAAGATTTTTGACTAAGCAGAGAAAAATTCATTTATGGAAAAGGCTAAATATTTAAAAGTTATAGCCTATGCATGATTACTAACACTCCCAAATTTCAGTAATTATCACAGAGTGATCATTTAATTATATATCCATAAGATAACAATTACTACATGCAGAGTTTCAAGTAAAACATCCAGAAACATGACTGTTACACAGTATTAAAATTTATTAAATTGTATTCAAGACACACACACACACACACACACACACACACACACACACAGACACACGCACGCACGCACACACACGCAAATGGTTTGCAAGCACCAGGGCCACGTCACTGCAAAATATAACTTTCAAATGCGGTCTCACCACATTTTGAATTTGATTTGGCATGGACACCTTCCTACGTTCATATCTAAGTATAAAATAAACATACTTTAGACTCATCTCCTTTTATTGTGACTTTTGTTTTACAGATTTTATTACAATTGTTTGCTTCATTATGATGATATAGCCTCCACATACTTAGTAGTTTCAGGTGAGTGCTTTCATGGGCAAGATAAGAACAGAGATATTGTGAGGCATTTTGTGTATATTATACAGAGAAATACACACCACTTAAGTGTCCAGATTATAAATACTTCATACCAAGATATTAATTTGTGCAGCTTTACAAACATTTTACAGTAATTGAGAACAATACAAAATCAAGTACTTTAGGTTTTTATGTCTGATGAATGCAATTCTATAATAGAAAAGATGGTCACGAAGACTTTGTTTGAAATATTTGGGTGAAATCACAATGAAGGTACTCAACATGAATGGAAAGGTGGTGGACTCATGAAATGGATTGGAGCACAAGTGATTCCACCAAGCATGTACTTTTAAGTTCCATATTGACAAAGATATTGATACTTTTTTAATTTCTCTTTGGAAAACGGTACGAACAGTTAAATATTCCATTAAATTCTAACCGAAAGATAATTATAAAACATTCAAAATACATTTTAGGTGATTGTTAATGTTAAAAAATGTAATCTGTGAAAATAATATGAATAGAGTGTAAGGAATTTTAAAATCGCAGTGCATGTTGGAAACTTGATCGGACGGCTGACCTAAATTTAATTTAATAATAAACGTTATAACTACATGGCAGATAAGTCATTTTAGTTATCGTTTTAAATTAAAACCGATGAGTTTATGTGTGAAATATTACTACTTTTACGCAAAAATGTGACCCAGATAAAAGAACAAATGTAACGTTATATGAGTGAAATTAGTGTATTAACTTTACAAGCTTTAAGAGTGATATTGTGTAAATGAGAAGAACACCCAGATATAAATAATAATAATAATAGCTTTATTTTACCTGGCAGAGTTAAGGCCTTAAGGCCTTGTCTACCACTCAACCAGGTTATAAACTGAACCTTAATTAAATATAGCGTGGAGCTTAGTTAATATAATAAAACTGACTTGGAAAACAATATCAAAATGACATCTACACATACCGTTTAGTATTAATATTGATCATGGTTACAATGACATAATTCAAGTTTGATGGTTAATTTGAACGAAATGCTCGGTTGACAAGCACATAATTAATAAATTTTCAGGTGAGATAAGTTATATACCGGTCACAATTCTAAACTTACATTCTTATGCCACTGATGCACTAAATACTTGTAAACACGTTTTGTACTGTTCTAAAAATTTTGCAACGATCTTCAAGCTTTCTTTACAATATTTTATATTTATATATTTACGTAAAACATGATCGGGGATACATTACATACTTGCTAAATTCCCACATTGTTCCAACGTTGCCACCATTTGAAAATAAATTCAAACATTATTTACTGTTAGTGTACGTAAAATTAATTAAATAGTACAGTAAAGTAAAGTATTCCCACTACAGGCCTCAGGAGGCCCTTGGGGTAGTGGGATGTTAAGGCTCCCACTATTTCTAGACAATCGGCACTTGATGCCAGCCGGGTTGTCAGCCCTGCGTGACGGCCGCCTTTACCCCAGAACAAGCGTCTGGTACTCATTTCCGTTAGAGGCTGAGTCGACCCCAGGGCCATGGTGCCGCCAGAAGGTTATGCATGTAAATTGTTTTATTAGGTTAGGAAATGGGAAGTACGTTTACGTCCATTTTTTTAAGCATTTTAACATGCATGTAAATTGTTTTCTTTGGTTAGGAAATGGCAAGTTAGTTTACGTCCATTTTTTTTTGGAAATTTATTCCCGAAGTTGGTAATGCCGACTGCAGAGCCATCTACCGGAGGCTATATTAACCATTACAGCAACTCGCGCATGCACACTGCGATTCTATGGAACTCCGAAAAATTCGCCTCCAACATATAACCGACTTTCTCCAAATTTTCTAATTTATCCCAATAATTATACAACATACACAAACAATTATTAAAGCTACTTGCCGTCATCGTCATTACCATTTGCACAGCCTCCTTCGGTTCTCTATCTATGTTCTGTATGACCTTCGTACTCTATGTTCTATTACTTTGACACCATACAGAACATACATCACCTTCGTTCTCTATGATACATCACTGCGAAAATTTTAATCATAAAACTTTTCAGTGCACACTTAATCAATAGCCTGTTCAAGACATCCTTTGTCTATATACCAATCTGTTTTTTATTCATGTTCATAATAACTAGAGCCTGGGTTTCTACGTAATATTAATCACCAAATATATAGTAAAAATAGTCAATATATGTAATATTATATTTTACGATAGAGTATCAAAATGCCCATGTTTTAATAAAATGCTTATTTGTTTGTCGTAGCTTTGTTTGTTATGAGATATTTGTCTCTTAAGATGTATTAATATTTCGTGAATGTTGAGGTTAATATTTATTTATTATCCATTAAAGCATCATGGATGCTTTTGGACTTGTCTAAATTACAATTTATACATAAATTATAATGTAACACACACACATTTCCGGTTTTAACAATGTTATACATTTTTTTCGGCACCAATGATTTATCTTCAATTTCGCTTTATAATTTTCCTCCATTCGTCTCTATTATAACACATTTCTTCTTCTAATTCCCAGTCCTTCGAAGTTTCTCTAATCCCTTGGAACCACATGAGATTTGGTCGTCCTCTCCTCGTTCCTGATGGTGTCCATTCCATCATTTTCTTCGGTAATCTTTCATCCAACATTCGCCTGATATGCCCGTACCATTTTAGTTGCTCTTCATGGATAAATTCTAAAATTGAGTTTTGTACATTCATGTTCTCTTTTTTAACTTCATTTCTAATTTTTTCTCTCCATGATATCCTAGCAGATTTTCTCCAATAGTCCATTTTTGCTACCATTAACTTTCTTTTCATCTGATAATTTATAGTCCAAAACTTTAATCATAAGTCATAATACTTCTATTGTTTTAAAAATTTTAACTTTAGTTTCTTTTTTGATTCTTTATCCCATAATATTCCATTGAGGGCAGATATTACATATTTTCCTGAGTTTATCTTTGGTCTTACTTCCGTTTCCTGCTTCCATCTTCTGTAACTTTTTACTCCCAAATAATATTTGTATTCCTCTGTGTGAATAATTACCCCCATTTCATCTTCAAGTATCAAATCTTGATGAATGTCTCCTATGACCATAAACTTGGTTTTTTCCATATTCACCTTTAGTCCCCATTTATTATATTCTTGAATCAATTTTCGGGTAATATATTCAATTTCTTCATACTCTTGTGACAAAATAACTTGATCATCCACAAAGTGGAGGGTATATATTGTTGATTCCTCATCTATTGGAATTCCCATAGTTTTACATTTGTCTTTTTCAACTTTCTATAGCTCTTTCTGAGTAGATTTTATATAATGTGGGGGATATGCTGCATCTCTGGCATAATCCTTTAATGGTTTCAAATCCTTTTGACAAATATTTTCCTGTTTTCACTTTCACATATGAATTTTTATATAAATTTTGAATAGCTTTTATCAAAATAGGATTTATTTTGCTAAATTTCAAAGTTATCCATAATTGTGATAATGGAATGCTGTCATAAGCTTTTTCAATGTCTGTGAACACCAAATGAAGGGGTTATGTTCTAACTTTTTCTTCTCTATTATTTCCTGCAAACAAAATATAGGTCCATAGTTGATCTACCTGCTCTGAAACCTTCTTGTTCTTCTGCTTCTAGATCCTTGTGTTGTATTTCCAGGAAATATTTAATTATTTTGAAATATAATCTGCTTATCTGTGCTATTTATTGTAATACCTCTGTAATTTTGACAATAATTTTTTTTTTTTCCTTTTTTGTGTATTGTGGAAATGTATCCAATTTTCTAATCTTCTGGTACATCCTCACCATTTAAACATTTGTAAATAAATTTCTTAGTACTTCATATAACTTTTCAGGTCCATGTTTAAACAATTCAGCTGGTATTCCTCCTATCTCTGTTGCTTTTCCATTTTTGAGTGATTTCACAGACATCCTTTACTATTTGTAAGACTAAATGTATGTATTCATCGAAGGTTTCATTTACTCTTTCCTCGATGTCCTTCACATATTGTTCTCTATTAGCAGGTTCTTAAAATGTCTATGCCATGATTGAAAATTAATATATTTATAAAACATTTCTTTGTCATTTCTTCTAATGTTTTTTAAGGTCCTCCAAGCTTCCATATTTCTTTTCCCCCAAAATGAACATTTCTATATTTTGACATGTTTTTTCTGAAATGTTGTTTTCTGCTTCTGAGATTTTCTTTTTTATTTTTGCTTGTTGTTTTCGAAGTTTTATTTTATCTTCTATTTTTTTTTTGTGTTTAGCCATTTTAAATACAGATTTCTCTTCAGTTTTACTTCTTTTTCAATTTCTTCATTCCAATAATAATGTAGATTTTTTTTCACATTTCTCACCAATGGCTTCTTTTGCTGTTCATGCAGGTTGTCTAAAATGTATTTGTATTGATTCTGTATAGTATCAAATATTGTTTCTGTCAATTTATGATTTAATCTCTGTTTATATAAATAAATAGTGCTATCATCCTGAAAACTCCTCAAATTATTTTTGGAATGTTTATTTCTCTTTTTTTCTAGTTCATCAACCTCCATTTCATTATCTCTCCCTTTCATTATAAGAGGAAATAAGATTTTTGCATTAACCAAAAAATGATTACTAAATACTATCCCTCTATAGACTCTCACATCTTGTGTCTTCAGTCTTGATTGTTGTTTAACTACAATGTAATTAATAATTGATGTTTGGTGAAGTGTATCTTGATATTGTGTAAATTTATGTATATCCCTGTGTTGGTAGTATCCATTTAGTATTCTTAACGCTTTGCCCCGCTCAGTTATTTCCAGTAGTGTGCTGTATACAGACATATTCCTTTTACGGCATTTAAAGTTTAAATGTCTTCTAGACACTTTTAATTGACGAATGACAAAGTGTACTAATTATGATCACTTCCGAAAAATCATGTCAAATATGCTAAATCAAAAACTTGTTTTGAAATTACAAATACCTTCATCGAATAATTATTTATTAATTTTTTTAATATGTCACGATATAATTAATATATATATATATATATATATATATATATATATATATAAATACCTCAAAGTATTCCACAATTGCAAGGATGGATAAAATTACCTTTCAATAATATTATAATTGAAGCAAATATACTTTTTAAAATCAATATTTTATATGTATGAATAAATTATATAGGCCTATCCTTAGTTTAATATCTTATGGAGATAGCAATGTTTATTGTTTGCATAAAATATATTTCTAAAATTATTATGATAAATTGTATTAGTCCGTTTCTATTTATTTTTTAATTTCAACTTGAAATAATGTACCATTATCTAAAAAAAGCTATATTTCACTGATAAATCAAGACACATACACAGAAATTCAATAACATCATTAGTAAAAATCCTCGCATATCCAAGTTCTATTACAGATAAAATATATTTATTTATTTATTTATTACTTTCTCCATTACCGGTATATAATGAAGAAAAATGTCTTCATCCCTTTATAATTTTATTTGAATTTACCGAATACAAAAATGGTGTAATGTTGTACTTAAAAATATTATAAAATTTTCGGCTCACATTAAATGTCTCTCAGTAAACATCGAATGAAAATTAAAAAATATATACTAATATTGTAAATATATTATATTTTCAAGAGATCGCTTGTTTTGTTACTATGAAATACTGTAAAACATACTAGGTAATTTAGAATCAAGTAGATGTTTAAAAATAAATAAATAAATATTTGAAATATATTAGCATTCGGACAGTCTGTAAATTATAGAATATTTTATTTAGTGTGAGTACTCACCATTTTCGCGTAGCTGTTCTTCTCAATAATTGCACCAATACACATTTTTTATTGTTTTTAACACTATACCTAACAATATCATTATTCCTAAATAAACAAATAAACTGTTTGAATTATCACTAATTTTGAATTTGTACACCTCTTTCGTTGTGATACACCATAAAGCATCCAATTTTACAAAGTGTTATATCACATTACTTACACTTGTAAGCAGTCTGAATTCCGCGTCCTGAAAGTGTTTTTCTCTACTTCGCCACACACTGCACACATGTTTTCACGCGACCATTTATTCTTTCTTGGCAATGAATCGATTGAGGCATTGTAACGGCACTTGCCAATTTCTTTTAAAACCCACGCGTTTTCACGATGTGAAATCCCCTATAAGTTGTTTGACTAGGTTCCTTCGAAATTGTAAATGCCTGTTTCCGTGTGATGTTCTGGTTGGCCTATTGGTAATATCATAAATGATAAAACTGTTCACAATGGAAGCATTCAGGACAAAGTTTAGAATGTATTTCCACCATTTCTTTGACGGCCGCCCAACACCATAGTATATTCGCTTCTGGTCAGCAATGTCGACACCTCCCATGTTCGCCGTATAATTTACCACTGCTTTGAGACACGGTAGTTCTACTTTTTCTCCTTGTTTTCCACTTGTTCTCTTCACCTTTTCATCATTTCTGGGGTCCGAATTAGTGGAGAGGAGAAGAACATCCCTCTTATCATGCCACACAACAGCGGTAACATCCTGGCATTGCAACTTCTTCGATTCCCCCTTTTTCAATTTTAGTTGCTTGGGATTACGAAATTGTTGTGGCCAGTCTTTTCTTCCTACGCGAGCTGTGCCACAGGCATACGATTGTTTATTTAATGAAAGTTTCATTAGTCTTGTTGAAGTGAAACAATTATCGAAATAAACATGGTGCCACAAACCTGTGAAATTTTCACACATATCAAGAACGACTTGTTCCCCAAGAAGTAGTTTATTATTTCTTTCTTCTTTCCTAACGAGATATATTTTGCATTTCAACAAAGATCCCGATTTGCTATCGGCAATGCCCCAAGCTTTTATCCCCCATTTTGTTGGTTTCCCTGGCATATATTGCCTCAGGGAAAATCGTCCTTTGAAACCTATCATGGCCTCGTCCACCGCTAAATCCCGACCTGGTTTATAGTATAGGCCAAATTTATTTATAATGTCCAATGCCGGGCGCACTCTAAATAAATAGTCATAATTTTCTTCCCCTAAACTCGGTTTATTGTCATCGTCACTCAAATGTAGGTATTGTGAAATTTTGTCGAATCTCGTGAGAGTCATTGCTTGTCTGACAATGGGACATACACAAAAATCATCAAGAAAATAATCTCTAATTTCGGGAAGATCAACTAACCCCATATATATTAAAATCCCTACTTAAGCTCTAATTTCTTCTGGATATGTTTCCACCCATTTTGGATCCACTTTCGTTTTTTGAATTTTCGCGGCATATTTATTTGTTTCTATTGAAACCAGGATGTAGAAATGATTGTCTATAAATAGCGAAAAAATCTATTTCGTTACTTCCTACCTCCAAATTATGTAAAACACCAGGTGACGATGAGAAATATTCCAATTCTTTAAAATTAAGTTCTGAGGACCAATTATTAAAAGAGTAATTATTGTTCTCATTATAATCAGTGCGCTCTGCTGTCGACGCTACGATTTCTTCATCACTGTCACTCGTTTGTCCTATATCACTCTCTTGCACTAAAATATCCATCCAAGAAGCGTCAGAACAATCACTTTCATAATTAAATTCCTCTTCTATCGCGGCCACAATGTCTTCACTGCACAATGGGTTTAAATTAGAGGTAGTTTTACTAACACATGAACTTTTGCTTTCGCTTGCCATGGTTACAGATAAACTGGTGGAGGCTTTCAAAAATAGGGTTGAAAACACAAAAAAAGTACCGTTAGAATTTTACAAAAATGTATAAAGAAAGCCTTGTTGCCACATTTAATACATTCCACAGATGCCAAAGAATGACTAAAATGTCACCGTTTTCCAAGAAAGTGAATCCAAGTTGAAGTACAGCTGTTTTATAAAGAGGTACGCTTTACTACGTTATACGGGGCAGGGACAAAGCAAGTAAGGTACGCTTTACTACGTTACACGTGGCAAAGGGTTAATGAATTCTGTTCTAACTATCTAATTAACTACCTACCTAATTCACTGGCACTATTGAAGCTGTAGGTTCATGGCCGCGCGGACATAAGCTCTCCATACATCCCAACCTGAGCCAATATTTTCCAGTCATCCCCTGTATAATCTACATCCCTCAAATCATAGTTAATGTTATTCTCACCTCATTCTAGGTCTACGAAATGGGCGTTTTCCCTCTGGTTTTCCTGCAAGAAGCTTCCATGCATGTCTTTCATTCCTCATTCGTGCCACATATCCTGCCCATCGCAGTCTACGAGACTTAACTGTTCTCATTATATCTGGCTTCCTATAAAGACCATGTAATTCATTGTTTTGCAGTCTTCTGCATTCATCTGTCTGTTCATCTCTCTTTGGTCCAAAAAATTTCCTAAGAACTTTATTCTCAAATACTTGTAATCTCCTTTCCCCCTTAAAGTAAGTCATTGTTTTGCATCCATATAACTGGTAGAATAATAGTTTTATATATTTTCAGTTTAAATTTTTTTGAAAGGAGTTGGGACGTCAAGAGTCTCTGTAATGCATAATAGCACACATTTCCAGAATTGAGCCTATGTTTAATTTCATTGTGCATCTCATTCCTGTTTGTGATTATTGTTCCTAAGTATTTGAATTGAGCCACTTCCTCAAAATTTCCCTCATTTGTCATTAGCTGTCCATTTCCATTATATAATCTATTTCTATGTGTGACCATATATATTTTGTTATATTGTTATTTACTTCCAATCCCAATTCCTTAGTGTTAGTCAGTAGTGTGTGCGTGTTGGCCTTTAGTATCTCCTCGCTATCGCCCAATAGCACTACATCATCAGCATAAACTAACAGCTTATTTACACCATTGAGTTGTAGGCCTTCTTCTTCCTCCAAAGGTTAATGAATTCTGATCATAAATATCAATTAATCTATTTCCATTATTATTTACAATATCTTCTCCATTTGCTCCTACTTTTTTATTTAATTCCTCCTTTCCTGTTCTACTGTTGAAATATCCTGCAAAAATTATTTCTATTGCATTTCCAATTTCTTCTATTGTTAATTTAATTTATTGAAAAACATCTTTTTTAACCTTATTCCCATCTTCACAAATTCCATAGACACCTAGAATTGTGACTTTATGTGCATATAAATTTATATTAAATTCTCATCTATTGGTTCCCAATCTGCAATATATTTTTTTAGTTTATTCTTTGCCAATATAAATACTCCCTTCTTGGCTCTTTGATGTTTAGGTGCTCTGCTGTAGAAATGTATGAAAGTCCCTTATCTTCTGTATCAGTTTGATTTTATTAATTTGTGTTTTAGTGGGAGTAGCTTTTTTAACTTTATTTGGAACGTAGGGTTTTAGGGTTCATTTCCTTTATCCTTTGTTTTAGATAATATTATAATATATTGATTTCTATTCTCTAATTCTTTACATATCTCTCCAAATTTATTTCCTAATCCATGTATGTTCCATGTTCCAAATTCATTGTCCGTTTCTGTAACCTTTTCCGTATATTTTTTTAATCTGTCTGACTGCAAATCAGTGGTTTTTTAACATTTCATTTTTTTTCCGATGAACGGCGAGTTAGGCCATCGCATCAACCCCCAACCTGAAGGAGAAGGAAATTTTCTGTTTGGGTTTTCTTCCCATAGCCTTTGAAGGCCCCTCTTCACCGCAACGTAGAGTTTCTCTATTTCCTTTAGACATAGGGGTGGCTTTCTGCCAGATCCACCGTCTTGAAGGATTCCTTCTGCGCCGACTCTGCCATTGAGGTTTTCACTGTAACCCTGGCTAGGAGCCCTTACTGGGTACTATCAGTTGGAGCCAACTGACCCTGTTTTTTTCAATGAGGTTATTAATCCTCCCCATCCTCCTTTCTCCTCGGGCTTGGGACCGGCCATGGCAGAGTTATATTTTCAATATAATTAATTTATATTGTCATTTGAACTTAATAGATACAAATATTAACTGTAATATAAGGTAAGTATAATATATTTGTACTACTAATAATAAAGTAACAAACAATACAGACATATTTTGTAAAATGGTATACCGGTATTGAATATACTTTAAGACATATATCCTGAACCTAAATTAAGATAAATACTATTACTGAAGATAAGAGACTACATGTTTGAACAGAGCGCAATATATATATATATATATATATATATATATATATATATATAATGGAAGATATTTTTAAAATAAATGTACTAATATTTTTAGATGTTTAAATTATTTTATTACAACTCTCAAAATACATAACTTACAGTCTTCTTACACCTGAACAATTATTTGTTCCACAGTGTGACACAAGGTACAAACAACACTATTTTATTGTCTGTGGTGGAAGTGTCATCTGTAATTAAGAGTTTAAAACAATATTGGGTGGAGTGAGGAATGTCAGGGTGGATCAAAGATAAGGCTCACAAAATTAATAATTCAGTCTCACTAAGTTCGGATTTGTATCTTGTGATTGTACGTCAGTGAAAATGGCTTTGATTTTCTCATTGTTATCTGCAAGATATCAGTCGTGGATAGGCCTTAACGTGTATTCAATTTTAAAAGTGTTATCTTCAACAGCATCACGATGTAATTGAACATTTAGGGAGAAGGGAGAGAGCGGAAGACAGAGAGAAAATTGTCTGCTTACAATCATTTTGGATTATAGCTAGGAATAGTAGAAACTATTCACCCTCTCACTCACACACAGCACTAGCAAATCCTCATGGAGATGGGTAAAAACACGAGGAGACAAACTTATTTTATCATCATCATCCGTCACGAATTAGGCCTTTGTAGACTTATTTCGGGCCCATGAAGCAATTGTTATATATCCTTCCGATAAATCAAACAATTTTTCAGTGTATTCTATAGCACAAGTCAGAAAAACAAGAAAACTCTGAGTGAGTTTTGGTTTTGATAGTGATGGTAGGATATCGGCCGCGGTAAACTAGTGGTTTATTATAACGAGATTAAAAACCGTCAGGACAACATCAAGATAATTAGCGGAAAATTAAATTGAGTATTGCCTGACAGGAGAAATGAGTAAAAAAAAAAGAAAAAAAAAGAAATTTAATTAATATAATAAAACTAAAAAATTTAATTTAATGATAAAAGTAGGCGGAAGCGACATTAAATTATAAGGGAAAGGGAAATGGTTTTGCTTATTGTGAAACAGGAAGGTTTTAAAAACAGTAGAGATAGCGATCAACTCTATTAAACATACCAATGTTAATGAGGGTTGAGCAAGGAAATATATTAGCTTACTTTATGAGACAGGGAAGTTTTAAAAACAAATCCTTGAAGGACATGTTATATAGAGATAACGATCAACTCTATGAAACATACCAATGTTAATGACGGGTTCTAGGGACATCTCCGGTTATTGCGAAACACAGACGAGATAAACTCTAATCTGGGGGAAATATTTTGGAAAAAAAAAAAATAGAAAAATTATATATAAACTGCACGATTCAAAGGGTAGGATCAGCTCGTCGGCAGCGATCGGACAGTGATGTCCCGGGCTGCATCCCGATGACGTGTCAGCGCCCTACAGGGCCAATTACGTAAGTAGAGTTTTCAATTCTCTCAGGGATGTTAAAATTATAACAAAACTTAAGCCCTAAAGATGAATACGTTAAAGGATGACAGTCCTTAGTCTATGGGTAAAATCTGAGTTTATCTTTCTTTCTTGAGCCAATTTAATATTAAATGGTGCTTCCAAGTTCCCTATTATTATTTGTCAAGTTCTATCTTATGCGTTTTTCATATTAACTGATAATAAGTTAAATTAGTGATTAACCTGTTATCATATGTTGCTAGATTTTATTCATAGTTATATTAAAGTGGTTTATGACCAGTGTCATTGGCTTTCTTTTGTGTTAAGAATAAGTGTCCTGATTTCTTACTATAATTCCTGACTTCACGAATTCCTATATATATATATTTGTACTCCTTGGCCCGCTACTTATCCAAATATATTATTATGATACCAGATTATTAAGAAAGCCCTTCGGAGAGCGTTTGAAACCATGAGACTTGGTGCCCGGCGGTGATATAATCAAGTTTAATAATATTCCTGATAGGATTACGATCCCATTTTAGACCGTATTTTGTAAAATTTAAACGCGTCTGAAGGAATATTTAAATCACTATAATAGAATATTCTAAATAATTTATTTAAGTGACTGAATTATTGAAGCAAAATTAATTCATTATTATTGTAGAGGTTCTAATTAAAAATAATTTATTAGTTGTTCTAATTAACCCATTCGCTTCAGGTTTAAATGCTCAACGCATTTTCCCACAAACCAGATGTAGGTTACCGTAAATTATATTGTCTATTTTCATACATCCAGAACAAACAAACGATAACGGTACTTGAGATCACAATAAGAGTGAAGGCAAAAACACATTCCTCTACTATTCAAAAATGTTAACAAAAAATTACCCTGCCAAGGGATGTACAAAATATTGCATAATATATAACAGCAGAGTTAAGCGAGTGTACCTCGTCTTTTGAGTTGAAGGCTATTTAACTGCCGGCGAGTCTACCTCGTCTTTTGAGGCGAATGGGTTAAAATTTGATTTATTATTACAGATGTTCTAATTATTTTTTTCTCATCTTTTAGTATTGGCCTATTTGATATTAACAGCCCTTAAATAAATTCCAATCATTAACAACAACAAAATATTTCTCCAAACTTCCAGTTGTAGTTGACGTTATATATATATATATATATATATATATATATATATATATATATGTGGAATGATAAGAAAAATAAATGCCTGGACGGGATTCGAACCCGGAACTCAAGGATTCGGGTTCGAATCCCTTCCAGGCATTTATTTTTCTTATCATTCCATATTAAGCTTGCATTGCTCAATGTTAAACATTTCATTATAACATATATATAGGAAGTAGTAATCCCTAAATATCATCCTTGATCTAGTATTTAATACGTCGACTAATTAAGCAAATAATCAATTAATAATTAATCTTTCTTCACCTCCTCGGTCTCACAATGATTTACATATTTTGGATACATACTTGTTTATAAATCTAAACGTATGAATGCCAAACTTGAATGATTCCCACAACTTTCACTTGCATTCATGAAGTCAGAATTTAACCGTTGCTATTCAGGAATTTGTGTGGCTGATTTATACTGAGTTAACCTTCCCTTTAACCTTATTTTACCGGAGAACAGGACTTCCAGAGCGCTACCACTGAGTAAGGTTTCCGGGGTAGCTGAATGGTTTAGCCAATTGACCAAATATTTTTTTAACCATACCCATTAGAAGATAGAACTAGTCAAACTTATCGTAACACAGTTGCTATCCAAAATTGTCAAAAGTAATATCAGCGCCGCGTTGCCACCTCCTCTTCACCGCCTGGTTAACAAAAATTATTAAACCATGCGAACGGCAACCAACTTGCGCTGCCGTGTTTCGATCTACTACCTTGTATATATATATATATATATATTAGTATCCATCCATAGTAATTCTGCCCGAAGGCAGGTCCTTCACTGCAATCATAGCATTTTCATGCTATGCTTGCAGCTTTACTAGGGAATTATGTAGGTGTTGTAGCTTCCCGTTGCTTTCCACACCGGTGAAGGATGATGATGATAATTGGTAAGGATGATAATGATAAGGATGATGGCTATATGATTTCGGGGACCGTTTGGGCCTTAAAGTTTTCCTGACATTTGTCTTACAGGTGAGGAAAAAACCCCGATAAAAACCTCACCCAGAAAAACTGCCCCGAGTGGGGATCGAACCCGGGCCCGCTGCGTGACAAAGAGCAGCACGCTACCTCGAGACCACAGCGGATATATTAGTATAGAGTTCATAATTATCAGTACTATTCACAATCCTTTGCCCGGGCCCATGAGAGGCAAAGATTGATTCATCCTTCCTATCCAAGTTAATAAACATTAATCGATAATAATTCTTAAAACACACTGTAGTAATTTATGATGCTTAGTTAACCTGAATGTACTGTTATCAACCATGGTTGAAAGCTAGACGGGAAAAATAAGCTAATATAACTTTTGAGCAAGCTTATGTACAGGAATTATGCAAGACAGCCGTAGCGTAGCTAACATACAATAATCCAACATTGATATTTACTTAAAATGATATTTAATGTTAAATTACACGTCTGAAGTTTGAAAAGTGAAATTAAAGAAATACATAACTTGATCATTCAAGAATTAAAGGATAAACAATAAATAATACCGGTACCAAAAATAACATAATTTACACAATCAACCTCTCATACTCGTACATACTTTTAGTCCTGCCGAGGGTGCTTTACCCTGGCTTGCCGGACCCAAAACCCAAAATACGCAGCTCGCGTCCTCCAGACGACAAAATAGTATTCCAACGAAAATCTATGATCGAATGATAGTGTTCACTATGTGTGTAGCCTATTTGAGCGTTCCGAGGTAGAAGGGGAAGTTGCGCACTACAAACAGAGCAAAGGGAGGGGTAAAAAGGAGAGTGGGAGTAGATACAAAGAGAAAGGAAATTGGTATAGTTCACGAATCTCACTATGGAGGGAGGATAACAACACTGATGTAACGACCCGAAATAGCACTTTCGGTTCAACGTTTTTAATGATTTTGAAGATTTTGGTAGATTTTTTTTCTTTTCCATTTATATTCAAGAAAAAGAGATCATAAGTATTGATTTAAGATAAGTATTTAATAGGTATAACCTGAGCATGATTTATTTTCCTTTATTTTTGTGATAAAATGATTACTTGAGCCTTTTTGAGAGTGTGCATACGATATGAAGTTTAGAAAAAAAAATCTCTTTAAGATACGAAAAGAGAACATGAATTATTTGATTCCCCCTCCAGTGTTGAAGACATAATGGAATAATAAAAGCGAATAGTGAAATCACCCTCAAATATTCTTAGAGAGAGATGACCAAATATGTCTAGTCGCATACTGGCTACCAATTCATTGTCTGAGATTGTTAACGATAAGATACATAATTAAGAGATGAAATAATAATTTCCCAAGGCCCACCCCCTTTCAGGACGAAAAGGATAATTCTTGTACACTTCGAAAACAAACGAAAACGCTTATGTGGATTTTTTCTCTCAGAAAGCGAATTAAATTATAGTTAGATGCATAGGCAGACAGATAGATAAGGTGGACATTTAGATAAACCCTCGAACTCGGGACACCAGTACCAAAATTCAAAATAATGGGCAGAATAGAATTGGTAATTTTAAATCAGAATAATAAACCTGATATTAAACTTTTAGAACATAAGTAAGTGCACATGGTATACCAAGAGACCCAATTTCGAACCTCGAAATATTTCTTGGGCGAGCAGGACAAACAATTTATTTTCGCTTTCCACTATCGAGCTATAGATATGACTACCATAACATATGGGATAAATTTAATACATTATGGATTCAATTTTTTTGGGGGGGGGTTAGGATATAAAAGTTAAGATAATATAGTCGACACCTTCAGGGTTTAAAATATAACTGAATTATTTTCAGAATGCATAACATAAGCCAGACGATTCATCAAAATACGAACCTTAAACATGGCTTAGAAATACCTATAATATTAATAACGTAAAAATAATGCGAATTTTCAGCTGATCGGCTAATCTGAGTTTTTATAAATATTTAGCTAAGTAAATGAAGGCTTATACAACTAATATATAAGGCTAAGATACAGACACAAAATTGTTAAATTATTAGACCTAAGTCAATTTTCTATTTTTTTTGGAAAAGAAGGTATGCTTTTATATAGGCCCACCAGGAAAATAGATTGATAAGTGAACGTCGGTATTAATTATGTCATCTATGCTCGCTTAACTAGATTAATTAATTAATGATAACCATATACTAATGCCAATATTAACGATAATAACATCAATAATAATAATAATAATAATAATAATAATAATAATAATAATAATAATAATAATAATAATAATAATAATAATGATAATAATGAGAAAGATAATGCCAATTACTTTACAATTTTAGTAATGTTGACTAGGGAATACCTCACTGGAGTAACCAGACTAATTTAGAGCGATAAATAAAGAATAAAGCAATTTAAATAAATACTGAATAAATCATTTGAATAAAGTAGACCGATGATGAGGAATAACAATAATAATAATACTAAGAAGAATGATAATAATAATGAGAAAAATAATGCTAATTACTTTACAACTTTAGTAATGTTGACTCGGGAATACCTCACTAGAAATCTAGAGCGATAAATAAAGAATAAAGCAATTTAAATAAATACTGAATAAATAATTTGAATAAAGTGTACCGATGATAAGGAATAACAATAATACTAATACTAAAAAGAAGAAGAAAGATAATGATAAATAATGCTAATTACTTTAAAACTTTAGTAATGTTGAATAGGGAATACTTGATTCGAGTAACCTTACTAATTTAGAGCGATAAATAAAATAATAAAGTAATTTAAATACTGAATAAATAATGTGAAAAAATGAGACCGATGATAAGGACATTACAGTACATGGCCTAACTTTTCTCTTTGGTAAAAATACTAATAATAACAATAATAATAATATTATTAATAATAATAATAATAATAATAATAATAATAATAATAATAATAATAATAATAATAATAATAATCTAAATAACAATAATAGCCATAATGTAACAATATTAGTACGAAACTTAACCGTAATAATAATTATCATCAGAAATGCATAGGCCCAGCTTTCTCTGGGGCACATATAACCCTAGAAAAATATATGTAATATTAATAATCCCATCAATCATATTAACAGTAATAATAACAATGCTGTCACCGCTGTGGTCTCGAGGTAGCGTGCTGCCTTGTCACGCAGCGGGCCCGGGTTCGATCCCCGGTCGGGGCAGTTTTTCTGGGTGAGGTTTTTATCGGGGTTTTTCCTCACCTGTAAGACAAATGTCAGGAAAACTTTAAGGCCCAAACGATCCCCGAAATCATATGGCCATCATCCTTATCATTATCATCCTTACCATTATCATTATCATCATCTTCACTTAAGATATAATTCGTGTTCGAGCTGCCTTTTGTCTAGATAACCATAGCATAAGTAATGTGCTAGTTTAAGGGAAAATTAACCAACGGAATGGGAATAGAGGAAGCTGTATACCAGCACAAAATGTTCACACACATTAGGAATAAATGACGAAGATTTATAGTTAATTAGTGATAGCTATGACGCACGAAGAGTGATTGAAATTAAGACATGGGAACTTAGTGCATAATGAGAGAAAGGTGCATACATAGCAGCACAAGGGTAAAGTGATGATAGGTGATCAAGTATTTTTTAAAATGTAACATGTACAGGAGTGATAATGAAATATTGGAGTATCTAAATTATTTTTCCAACTTAGAATTATGAGACTTACAAGACAAGACTACAGTTAGGTGTTCTTAAGAAACGATCTAGTGGGGATATGAAACATTTCCTTTAGGGAAATCAAGGGGTACGCTCAATAAAATGTAATTAAAAATTACGCTACAATGTACTATGTCCTACTGGTTATGGCCTGTTACTGGGATGTACAGGAGGAAAGACAGAGAGAGATCTACTGCCGGGATATCTCGCTCAAGTGTCCCTTCATAACATGTCAGTAAAGTTAGAACCAGCTGGAACACACACACACACACACACACACACACACACACACACACACACACACACACACACACACACACACAAAATCTGAAATTATATAAATTTTTATATGAATACTTCTAGATCGTTTCTAAGACACATTTACATGGGCCCACACATAACACGAGACTCTAGACTAGGTAACATGAGGACATATAGTAGACTTGGCATAAATGGGAAAGCACAGGAATAATAAAGAATCATGGAACAATCATGGAATAAATGAGAGGAGGAAGCGTGGAAGTTAGGTGGCGAGACTCTAACTTGCCACAAGGAAAAATAAAGTTAGACGTAGAGTAATAGGAGGCAGGGGAGACACAAATAGAAAGTTCATAGAAACCCAACCCCTTCTCTTTTCAGGCAACACTTCTCCTTGCAGGTCGTGCTCCATGAAAACGAGAGCCACTAAGGAAAGGGCCCTGAACCCAACCCCTTCTCTTTCCAGGCAACCCCTTCTCTTTCCACCCTTCTCCTTGCAGGCCGTGCTCCATGAAAATGAGAGCCACTGAGGAAAAGGCCCTGAACTCAACCCCTTCTCTTTCTAGGCAACCCTTCTCCTCGCAGGCTGTGCTCCATGGAAATGAGAGCCTCTGAGGAAAAGGCCATGAACCCAAACCCTTCTCTTTCCAGGCAACCTTTATCCTTGCAGGCCGTGCTCCGTGGAAATGAGAACCACTGAGGAAAAGGCCCTGAACCCAACCCCTTCCCTTTCCAGGCAACCCTTCTCCTTGCAGGCCGTGCTCCATGGAAATGAGAGCCACTGAGGGAAAGGCCCTGAACTCAACCCCTCCCCTTTCCATGCAACCCTTCTCCTTTCAGGCCGTGCTCCATGGAAATGAGAGCCACTGAGGAAAAGGCCCTGAACTCAACCCCTTCCCTTTCCAGGCAACCATTTTCCTTGCAGGCCGTGTTCCATGGAAATGAGAGCCACTGAGGAAAAGGCCCTGAACTCAACCCCTTCTCTTTCCAGGCAACCTTTATCCTTGCAGGCCGTGCTCCATGGAAATGAGAGACTCTGAGGAATAGGCCCTGAACCCAACCTCTTCTCTTTCCAGGCAACCCTTCTCCTTGCAGGCAGTGTTCCATGGAAATGAGAGCCACTGAGGAAAGGGCCCTGAAACAAACCTCTTCTTGCTTTCGGGCCGTACCCTTCTCCTTCCAGGCCGTGCTCAATGGGAAGTAGAGCCACTGAGGAAAGGGCAACGGGCCCTATTTAAAACGATGACACCGCTGATAAATGTTGGTCTGAGCCCTCCCCTATAAGAAAAAAACGAGAAAACCATCGATGGCACATTTGAGGAACAAGAAAACGGAGAATAATGAGAAAACAGAGAAAAATGAAAGGATGTGCAATGAGCTTGTTGGAAGCCATAAAAAACCTTTGTTGTAGTGGATAAGTAATAATAACGATGTTAAGAAAAGTAGAGAAGATAGTACAGCCTCCTTCCTCGCTATAGTATCCAACACTCCGAAATAAGAAAACTCTTTCAGCGCACGCCTTTTCAATAGCCTGTTCAAGACCTCGTTCTTTATGTTCAAGACTTCCTTTGTCAATAGTACATCTGTTTTTTTTTGTTTTTTATCCATGTTCTTAATAACTAGAGACCGTTATCTATGCTAGAGAACGGATTACATGTAATATAATAAGCTCGAAATATGCATGAAAAATGTCAATATATGCAATACCAAATAATAAAAAAATAATAATTATGACCTTATTAGATATTTTATTACTAAATTAACGTAAAAATTAGTATCTTTATTATATATTTATTAATATTATCATTTACGGTAACGGGTTCGATCCCGGTCGGGGCAGTTTTTCTCGGTAAGGTTTTTATCGGGGTTTTTCCTCACTTGTGAGACAAATGTCAGGTAAACTTAAGGCCAAACGGTCTCCGAAATCATATGGCCATCATCATGATCATCCTTATAATTATCATCATCATCATCATCCTTCACCGGTGTGGAAAGCAACGGGAAGCTACCACACCTACAATTCCCTAGTAAAGCTGCAGGCATAGCATGAAAATGCTATGATTACAGCAAAGGACCTGTTTTCAGGTAGAATTACTATGGATGAATCATTCATTTCTTATACATGATAAATTATCATGCTATCGTTTTAAATTAAAATTATCAGGTACTGTTCCAAATGTTCGGTTGTAAGGTTGTTTCTTCGATCACTCAAAATATGTTTATAAACAAAAAAAGGACGTTCTAGGCCAACTGAAGTAATTGGACAGTATTTAAATTTGTGTGCTGTTTTGGCCCTTATCATTTCTGGCAAATCTCGCCCGTCCCAGTTATAAGACTATTAATTTCACACAAAGGTTCAAAGCCTGGGTCATCGTTCAAAATGCTTTCAAACGGTTCTTTAGTTTGCTTGGTAATACTTCGGCAAATAGGAGTTCAGTTGTCGGATTTTATCCATTAACTGAATAGAGTCAATCAACGCCAAACCTTGAGTTCCAAGCTTTTTAATAGTTGCAGAAAATTGTGGGAAAATGAGTGCTAATCACAGCTATGTTTTTTTTGTTTATTTTTTTTAAATACTGGATTTAAATGATGTTTCCTTACACTGACCAACTACCAAAGACTCTGCACTATCTAAATCAGTTACTACACTTTTGATGGCCTCGAAACGTTCATTGTAAAAGAATACAGATTTTTAAAATGTTGTAAATATAGCGCGAAAATATGCGTTATCACTAGTTTTTAGTTAAAATATGTAATAACAGGTGAAAAAGATCTAAATATGCAAATGCATGTGCAACATCAAATGCATACAATCTGGTCTCTATTAATAACTTAGCGAATCGTATATATTAGATTAAGAGAGAGTTCAATGATGGAAGAAATAAAAAAAATATATATAAAAAAACAAAATACACAATATATTTTATTTTATCATGAAATTGCGCTTGCCGTGAACATACATAATCTGTTTGGGTGTTGTGATAAATCATTTTTATGTATTCTAATGTGGATAATTTTAATTATAATTAGTTACAAATTAAAAAAAGTGCCTCTTAATGTGATAAGAAATATTATTGTTTATAAATATCTCAATATAATTAAATAGTATGACACAACAAACCATTAGAAGAAAAAACGGAAAATAAATCAAGAGCATATTATGATAATTATGGAGAAACTATGTCTATTTTTTTTTCTCTTTGGCACTCTTCTCCATTTTTTAAACATCACCTATAGCTCAAATATAATGTAATCATTAGTTTTATTATTTTTTTTTCGTTTATACTGGTTTTCCTTCTTGTGTTACTTTTTTCTTTTTTGTTTTACCTGTTTGTTAACTTTCTTTAGTTATCACATAGACACAAGACAAGACACACACACACCCAGACCCAAGGTGGAGATTTAAAATCCCCTACCCCGCCAGGAATCGAACCCAGGTCGCCCGGAGTGGAAGGCAGGGACTCGACCGCCTACACCACGGTGACTGATCTCGAACAGTGTTATGAATATATAGTTTCCACATTAAATGGATATCCGCTGTGCTGGCTCAGGTGCTAGCATGCCTGCTTCCTGACTAGCGAGCAGGTTCGATACTCGGCAGAGTTAAAAATTTTAATTCTTGAATTAATTTAATTGCAAAATTTTCAATCAGAGCAGGTGGCGGTGTACAATTTTTAATTGCTAGATTGTGCACCAGATCCCTGCATTAAATTGCAAATCTCTCCACAGTACAGAAGGCAAAAGGTACCGTACTGTCGATAGCGATTCCTCCGTCGGATGGGGACGTTAGTCCTTGTTGCCTCCTGCGTGCTGTTAGATAGGAGAACACTAGGTGCCGGCACCGGGTTCTCCATTTTCCTCATTTTCCATGCCTCATACAACACACTTTAAACTACATAAATATACACTCCTCTGCCGAAGTGGTGAGCAAATTGAAAATAGAAAGCGTTAAAGCCGAAGTACGTAAAGTGTTAGTGTGTGGCATTAGAACACACACATAACTTGGGTCCCTACGAGTTGCATATTTGGGGTCTTAGCATTTACAGGTATATGAAAAGTTTAATATCTCAAAAGTGGTTCAAGATAGATGAACGGAAATTTCACAGCACATTCACTAGAACACGATTAAAGAGATCTAACGGTTAGAACTGTGATGTATCGAATTTACAGTCAGATATATTTTATTTCTCAATTTTAATTGATTTATAATTTGTCTCAAGTTTCATAAACAATTTAAAGTACTTTGGACAGGAATATCAAAATTCGAATCATAAAATTTGTAGAGCAATTCTTTATGATCATCTGATACCAGAATCTTTACTCTAATTAATGTATAGTAGACGTTAAGTTTCAGGCAAAGCACTGCAATTGACGGCTAAAAGCAACATTTTAAAAACTTTGGGCATTGCTTAATGACAGTATTTTTGGCATATATATTACCCATAAAATTTTATGTTGAAAACAAAAAGTGAAGGTTGTCATTTCAGTCTCCTCTGCCCTTTTTACAAAGCGACGTTTAAATTATATTTCCCGATGTCAAAACTAATATTTAGACTTCAAATCACTCATTAAACAATACAAATATTTAAGTTTTACTTCACATTTACACACATCGGTCTTAAATTTTAAAAAGTTAAAAACATAACTCCCATAACCTTATTTTTTTTCTAGCGTAGGTTGAATTGGATTTCGTTTGTTAGTTCTAATGGGTAGCAGAAACGTTCCATTCCTACGTGCAAGCAATATTAATTCAAACATACATCAATATTTAAAAAAGTATCTGAACTGACTCACGCGCCTTAACCTAATGTTTGTCTTTTCTACCTCGTGTATGTTTTCAGTTGGGTTCAATCTCTTACGGTTATCATTCAAATTGTGTTGTACTACCGCTAGGAACAGACAAGTGTTTTCTGTGGTCGCCCATGCTTCAGAATATAAGTTAACCCTTAACCGGAGTTGTGGGGGTCTTTTATGATACCAATGAAACTGGACACCTCTGTCATTCTTTAATTTTTTTCGAAATCTTTTTGTGTGACTTTCCCCTTTGTTTAATATTAACCCTTAGCCATGGACTGTAACTTGTAAGTACTGTTAATTTCTCTGTGCATAAGTAAAATAAGGAGTGATATCCTTTACGACCCCACAATTCCAGTAGCGTTCCGGTATTTTTGTGGAAATGTTAGTTTATGTAACAATGGTATAGTTGGTGTTAATATCGCTATCATACTCGTAAACGTATATCAGTGCTTGATACTGATTTCCTGGTCTTTGAAAAGATCCTGACTACAATTATTCTGAACATGGAACAGATTCAGAACAAGAATGTTACTCTGAATTGTTTTAGCATATCCTTCCTAACAAACAGGACACCTATAATAGACATCGCAGAGTACGGGTTTAGAGACGATCGAACAATTATTTCGCATGTACACCCTTAGACAAAAAAATGAGTAATCTCTTGATTTTATCAACCGATTGAGGAACTTCATGAGCACTCGCAGAAGCCTTATTCACATTAACACGTTTTCAGTAATTGTACTGTGTTGTTTGCTAGTTAACGCAGTGCACACTCAAGTAACATAAAAGAGAGAGCTTGCCTTTGTATTTCCGTAGTCGAGAGGTTGAACACACAACATCTGTGTTCGTAACCTCACGGGTTCGATTCCCGTTCTTTTTTTTTACTGAATGTTAGGATAGCATTTCGCCTGTAATATAGTTTCATATTTAATTTTATATTTGGGTTTTATGTCTTTAATGCACACACAAAATACATAAATGAAAACCTTCTAATAATTAAATGAAGAAAGAAAATAATATCTTCTAAAATTAAAACTTTAACAAAATAAATATCGGGTGTATGAACCCTCAGCATCTATTACCGCCCTCAATCTGCGGGGCATTGATGCAATCAAATTTCTACAGTCACGTGGACTTTCGGCTAGAGCATCCCAGACGTCCTGAATTTGTGCCCATAAGCCATCTTTCGTCTTTCGTGCATCTGCAGGACAATTAGAGTTCATCTCAATTTTCATCTTAGCCCACACATTTTCGATTGGATTCAAATCTGGAGAACAGGGAGGCCAGTCTATCACTCTGATGTCCTGCCTCTCCGAGAACCAGTTTGAAACCGCTCGATAAGCGTGGACAGGATGATTATCCTGTACGAAAACAATAATTCCATCAGGATATGTCATCCTCACAGGTGGAATCAAGATACTCTTTAGTATAGCCTTATCCTGCACATTGTTCAGTGTGTCGTCCAGCTTCCACAATACACCCAGACCGTCCCGTGATATCCAGCCCCAACACGACACAGATACGCGACCATGACGAAATTGTCTAGCCACATATTCTGTATCGTATCGATACCCCTTTGGAAGATAGACAACCACTTTGCCGTCATGAGTAGAAGAAAATGTGACCTCGTCTGAGAATATTATATTATTCCAATTACGGTTGGCATTTTCCTCTGCAAAAGCAAGCCAAAACAATCTGTGATTGTCTGTCAGGTGTTCCTTCTTTGCTGCTGTCCGTTCAAAACGTCCTGCATCATTTAAACGCCGCAGAGCTGTCCGAGCTGATCCAGGGAATTGAGAATTTACTTTAATTTGAGAAGCAGTTTGGAAGGGGTTCCTATGGGCTTCTGCAATTAAAGCTTCATTCTCTTGGGGAGTGGAAACACGTCTTGTTCCTGAAACAACACGACGGTTTTCATTCCCTTCCCTGGATAATTTCACCCATCTCTGAGCTCTAGATGCAGGGACTCTCAAACGCCTTCCAGCCTCACGAGCAGAAAAACCTGCAACGTGTACCACTACAAGGAGAGATTGCCTTGTGCCTACGTCCTTGTGTGTGCGCTGAGCCAGGGTAAAGCTCGATATGATTAATTATAAACAAACTTGTTAGAGACTGTTGCTTTTGCGCAGAACGTGTGCGCATCAGTCTATTAAAATCAATACATTGACATCACCAAGAACAAACCCTGAATGTGATAAACTAATTGTTACAATAACAACATTAACATTGATTTAGTTCAATTGTCAAAATAAAATGTATTTAATTCATGAAACATTTTAATACAAATATCACGAAAAAAACTACATAATTGAGGACGCGAACCTGCGACCTTCATTAACAGAAACAGTGACTGCATGCTTTACCGCTGACCTAACAGGGCACGTAGGAGTATCTTCACTCAGTTCATGCCACATAACGCAGTAGCTCAGGGCCTGCACAATTATGACTAGTTTCCTAGTTGAACCCAGCGCTGTGTCGAGTAGGACTTAGAAGAAATATACGTTCAAGAGATGACTCTTTTTTTTTGTCTAAGGGTGTACCTAAAAAAGAAAAAGCTGTCATTATGCTAAGATGCACCATTCAGAATGTACTGATCCTGAGACATGCAAATCACAAATTATATTCGTATTTTTATAATAGTACGAAAGGGGGAGTAGATACCTTTGAACAAAACATTTTTACATATAGCACAAGCAGGTGAAGAAGGAGATGGTCCCTTGGCTGTCTGCTATGCTATTCTGCACAAAACTGATGTCAATTGTTAGGTGCTGCAATCATCATTCAAGGATTACAAGCCTATTTCTCACTTTGAATTCCTTAAAACTTTAGGCCGACAATTTACAGAGCTATACCTGAACGAAAGACTTGTAAACGATCGACTACCAAAAGAACTCAGAATAATTGTTTCCAGTATTTTGAAGAAACCATTTCCAAAGAATGGAAGATCAATCGAGGATGTAAAATAAACAGTGTGCATTGTGTCTTCATTCAAACGAAAATAAACGAACCATTAGTGTTAGATGTGATAGACCAATGTGCCAGTTATGTGGAAAATTGGGAACAGTTTATTATGAAAGAAAGTTTTTGTAAATTACGTTTTTATTCAATGAAAAAATATGCGTGAACACAAAATCTGACTAATTCATTGTATAGATGTTCCTGGTAATTATTGTTATATTTTTCACTACAGTTGTGTTATATCCTGTAATTTAGTGAATTTTCCTCCTCGAATGATCCTTATTATTCCACAATCAGTTAGTTAAATAAACAAACTATTTTATAATTCTATTTTTCACAATAAATACAAATACAACTGCACGTACTATCGCATTTTCTGTTGGTATCCTTTTCGACCCCAACAACTCCACTAACGGCATACAAAACGCACAACTCCGGTTAAGGTTTAAGTTTAGTTTTAAAGTCTCTCCTGGTTCACCCATCGCCGTTCATACTCCTATCTTCACTGTAACATAACCCCAACTTCCAGCGCCCCAATCTCAGAACTAGGTTACATTTCTGCTATATTATGTTTACGGTTTCATTTATTGGAATATTGGTATATAGATTTTTATGTGGAAAGACGCCATTTTCGTATTATTTTAGTTTAAATATTTTAAAGTTTATCGGCTGATTCATACGAGTTTTTTTGTGCATTGATTTTCTAACTTAATTATCTATTTTAGTTTTAGAGCGATTTTATAATTAGCTACAGTTGTGAAGTTTACTATTGGTGTCAATGGGGTATTGTTTTTGTGGATTTTAGATAATGATTTCATTATTGGAGCTGTTAGATTGTTTATTAACTTGTGTGTATATTTATTAGATTTGTTATTAATTATGACCAAGGGACACGATTTCGTTAATTCTCCTACCGTTCTGTTAGGGATCTTTCTCAATTTTCTTCAATTTATTGTCATCTATAAACTGCTTTGTTTTTTTCGAAATAATAATCTTCAAGCATAGGATTTCTTATTTCAAACAACAAAACTTTATACAACTTACATTTTGCAGATGATCAATTGTTAATTGCACAAGATTATGAAGATTTAGAATATATGACTAGAAAATTAATAGAATATGAAAAATGAGGACTAAATTTGAACATGAAAAAATCAAAATATTTATCAATTGGTAAACCAGAACAAAATTTAATTTTGTAGTCTGGTTAATTATGTACTAGAGCATGCCATAAAATCTTTAGAGAATGAGGAAGGCTTACAACTGAGTGGTATTAATAAACTGTTAGTTTATGCTGATGATGTAGTACTACTGGCCGATAGCGAGGAGATACTAAAGGCCAACACGCACACACTATTGAGTAACACTAAGAAATTAGGACTGGAAGTAAATATCAGTAAAACTAAATATATGGTCACACGTAGAAATTCAGTATATAATGGAAATGGACAGCTAATGAAAAATTAGGGAAATTTTGAGGAAGTGGCTGAATTCCAATACCTAGAAACAATAATCACAAATAGGAATGAGATGCACAAAGAAATTAAACATAGGCTCAATTCTGGAAATGCATGCTATTATACATTGCAGAGACTTTTGATGTCCCAACTCCTTTAAAAAAACGTTAAGCTGAAAATATATAAAACTATTATTCTACCAGTTATAATATATGGGTGCGAAACATGGACTCTTACTTTAAGGGAGGAAAGGACATTACGAGTATTTGAGAATAAAGTTCTTAGGAAAATTTTTGGACCAAAGAGAGATGAACAGACAGGTGAATAGAGAAGACTACATAACAATGAACTACGTGGTCTTTATAGGAAGACAGATATAATAAGAACAGTTAAGTCTCGTAGACTGCGATGGGCAGGACATGTTGCGCGTATGGGGAATTAAAGACGCGCATGGAAGCTTCTTGTAGGAAAGCCAGAGGGAAAACGCCCAGTTGGTAGACCAAGAATGAGGTGGGAGAACAACATTAACTATGATTTGAGGGAAGTAGATTATACAGGGAATGATTGGAAAGCATTAGCTCGGGATAGGGATGTGTGGAGAGCTTGTGTCCGCGCGGCCATGAACCTACGGGTTCGATAGTGCCAGTGAGTAAGTAAGTAAGTAAGTCTGGAGAAACAATAAAATCTTGTAGTGAGATCATATATTTAGGAATTAAAATAAATAAAAATGGGAGTTATGAAGAGGAAATAAGAAATAGAAATAATAAAGGAAAATTTGCAATTGCTTGCCTCGATGGAATATTGTGGGATAAAAATATAAGTAATCAAAATAGAATGAATATATATCATACAATTCTTAAAAGCATCATTACTTATGGAGCAGAACTTTGGCCATTAACAACAAAAACAAATAAGTATATTTTGGCAACGGAAATGGATTTTATACGAAGGCAGCAAGAATTTCAAGAAGAGAAAAAAATTAGAAAATCAGTTATAAGGAGGAAAATGGAGATTGAAGATACTACTTTAGATTATATTAAAACTCAGCAATTAAGATGGTAGGACATGTCCAGCGAATGGAAGAGGATCGACTACCAAAATGTTTTGGAATGGAAACCTGAGGGAAGACGAGGCAGAGGAAGACCTAAAACCTCCTGGAGTCAGGGAATATGTTCATACATGAAGGAGAAACATCTACAACCAGGAGATTGGATGAACCGACAAAACTGGCTATTAGGAATCGGACGATGTCAAAGATATTAATCAACCGATGATCTATCTATAATCTTTGATAACACTGGATAACAAATTTTAACTTTTTCTTAGTTACGGAATTTAAATGACCAGATCTCGGTGTATTTTTTCACGCTGAACACGAAAATGACAATGAAATTGTCAGTAGTGGTATCGTTTTTTCGTAATTTTGAAAAATGTCTTGAGTAAATATTTTTCCCTCCTTAAATCTGGTAATATTAAGACCAGCTTAACTCAGTTAAGAGTGTTTCGTTTTAGATTGTCTGCTGTGCTGAACCTCGATGACATCTTTCACCACTGACCAAAAATAGTCAGCTAACATAGATGTATTCCATTTGCGTTGGTATCGTCTTTAAAATGATGAGATCATGTGATGAAAATGTTCTCCATGTTCATCAGAAACCGCACCACAGTTTTCAATGGAAATTGTCCAAATGAGAGTGGAGAACATGGATTTTTAGTGACATATAGCATCCCATTTCACTAGAAGCTAGTAACACATTGTTTGTAGTTTAGGGCCCGGAAGTTCCCCAAGAAATTTAAAGCAACTGCTCTGAATGATTCCCATGCATTTTTTTCTCTTTTCTTTTCAAAAATTCCGAAAAGCGTTTAATCCTTGAAGAGTTCTCTGATCTATAAACCAATAAAAATACTTTTTTTTTTAATTTTAGTTGTACTTAGTCTCGCAAATTTTGTAAGTACCTAAATGCACCCCCATCAAGTATCTAAATGCAGTCACATCAGTAACACAGCCTTAAGATTGAACTATGGTGAATTTAAATATAATCGCCACTCTTCTGGTTTGTGTTGGATGTTTATAGCAGACATTTGACCTTGTATATTGTATCAGAATACAATTTCATATTTTTTTTAAATTTCTCAAGTGGCTTCTGGCGTGTTCTCTATGCAGAAACCTTTACATTCTCGCCACGATACTTAAACTGTTTAAGTCGCGAAACCAGGAGCTCTGCTTTGGCCTTTGAGAGTTCTAAGTCTCAGACTAGATAATGTAATTCCTCTTGAGTCATTCTGTGTGACTGATTTGGAATTTCAGGATTGAAGTCAGCATCATGGGATGTGGATGGTCTGGGCATTTCTTCTGAAGTGCCGAATTTCGTTTTATCATATGAATCAATATTATAGGAGTCTGATATTACTGGAATAGGAAGCTCTTTAGAGTGTGGTACCGGACAAATAGCTGAAGGTATGTTGTGATAATTCACAGCTGATCTCTTCTTCTTTAAAATAAACTTAACTAGTGGGACCATGCAGAAATAACAATCACTTACATGATTAATTTGTTCTCTCCAAAACATGGGGAGTTCTTCTTTCCTTTCAACCAGTCACTAAAATTTGCAGAACAGCCATTGCAGCAAATATATAGAGCAAAATGTTTGTCAAGATTCTCTATTTTGGCACCCGAAATAAAGACTGATACGCTTTCTTGATTAATGGAGTTATATGTCGCTTTGGTAATGCGAACGTCACTTTTCCTCAAATATAACAAACATTATGAGGACTGTATACGCAATTTCGTGGCATTTTAGCTTTTATTACGCTGCAATCTTAACTCTGCGCAAAATTTTAAAAATGTAATCTGAGAAAATATAGACATGTCACACATGTGTTCTACATGACAAAACTGCACATCTATATAACTTATACACCAAGACACAAACTACTGGTCATTCACGAAATTCAACTTCAACTGATTTTACAACCTGTTGGGATAAAAACTAGCCTTTTAAGATAAATTGTATGTATATTATATAGCTGTCACTGTCTGCCTTCCTTTAAGGGTATTTCCTTGACCTTCACACTTTCTACAATATTCACAGCATACACAGTACCACTAGGCATGATGATAATTTAAAAACCAGACCACTGTCATCATTTTAATTGTCATATTCGTAATTACGAACTTCACATTAATATAAGACGGTTGCTTTTACTTCCGTAACTTTTTGGCTGTTGTCCAGTGATAATTACTATTGTGGAGCATGCAATTAGACGCTCGCCTCTCACAGCTGGGCTCCCGAAACCGAGTCTTGATCACTCCTTGTGGGTTTCGTGGTGGACGAAACGGAGCTTGGGGGTTTTCTCACGTCTTTTCCTGCCACAATATTTCATTCCACCATTTCTCTATACTCATCCATTTTCGTTTCATTTCGTACCCTGCCCCCTGTGAGGGAGCGTTAGGCGTGGTGGGTCACCACCCTTGTCATTTCAGACCTCTATATATGGGGTTTCAGCTCATCTCATCCCTCGACGCTGAGTTGGACACGAGGTGAGGACATTATTATTATAATTAATATTCAGGTGTTGCCTGAATCGGCTTTTGTATGTATGATGTAGTTGTTTTTATGTTTAGATGTTTTAAGTTTTGCCTTTCTACAAGTTTTGCAAATTGGCAGAAACGGTACATGACATTTGAATGATGCAACTTTAAGAAGAAACATCCAAGTTCTGAAAACGAGTAAATATATATTGCTAAAAATAATGATAATTAATGATTGAAAAGTCCTAGTAATTCCGCATTACTTTATGTCATTGCACCTAGACTTGTTCTCAGATTTCATGACTGTACATTTCTTATGGTACATGCTCCCATAGATCAACAAAATATTTTAGACTAATTTAAGATAAATGTTAAAACAAATTATAATTTAAAAAATATGAATGTAAAGACATATATACCCTTTCTCGAGTACTGTGGATGCAAGTAAACATAATCCTAAGTTATCTCATGGATGGTTGTTTTAAAAGTTATAAAGTGACCCCACTTCAGGCCTTACCAAGCCTTTGTTACAGCAGAAAGTTAGGGCTCTCAACTTTCTAGACAATCGGTAATAGAAAGCATCAGCTTTGTCAACTGCAGCCTTTACATCAAGAACGTAGGTCTGGTACTCATTTCAATTACAGGCTGACTTGACCCCAGGGTCAGACTGCCAAGATTGTTTGGGCAAATTTTAAAAATTCGGACCAAAACGGGAATTGAACATGCGAACTTCTATATTGTAGCAAATTACCCTAATTCTTTATTTAACATTCTCTGGGTGTATTACCATATGCCACTTTAGTTCCTTTTCCCTAATGCGGCTAATGTTGGTACGTTTATTTAAATGACAAAATATATTTTTTCTTTTATCATAAGGGGGCATGCAGGCAGAAAATTTTGAAAATTATATATATATATATCCATCCATAGTAATTCTGCCCGAAGGCAGGTCCTTCACTGCAATCATAGCATTTTCATGCTATGCTTGCAGCTTTACTAGGAAATTGTGTAGGTGTGGTAGCTTCCCGTTGCTTTCCACACCGGTGATGGATGATGATGATAATGATAATGGTAAGGATGATATGATTTCGGGGACCGTTTGGGCCTTAAAGTTTTCCTGACATTTGTCTTACAGGTGAGGAAAAACCCCGATAAAAACCTCACCCAGAAAAACTGCCCCGACCGGGGATCGAACCCGGGCCCGCTGCGTGACTAGGCAGCACGCTACCTCGAGACCACAGCGGTGGACTATATATATATATTATATATATATATATATTATTCGGCCAAACTAACTTTCAATGCGGACAAACTGCGAACTAAAAGAATGAGGTAAGGGTGAGTAGGGGTTGGAGGTAATAGATCCTTGTCTTAGGCTGCAGTGACAGTGTTTACTTTCCGTTAGTCGTGTATAATCAGTTGTTAGTTACAATGTCAAGTACGAACCCAATATTCGCAATGAGGACCGTGAAATTATTAAAAAAGTTATGTACTTTTGCGAAGAGGAGAAAACAACGGACGATTTGAAAATGTATATCAATATCAATAATAATAATAATAATAATAATAATAATAATAATAATAATAATAATGTTTTTATTCAATGCACCCACGTTGTCATTTCGACATTCTGGTATTCTCTCCTGGCATGGCGTTATTGTAACCCACCTCTGCGATTAGGCGACTGGAAAGTGGAGATATGCTGCCCTATGATATGTGATAGTATGATTTTGGTAATGATGCGCCAGAAGAGGCCTTAATCGCAAACTTAAATGAACATGTTAATGATGACAATGACGGCCAGATGATATTCGAGGATCGTTTGGGCCTTAAAGTTTTCTGACATTTGTCTTACAGGTGACGAAAAACCCCGAAAAAAAACCATCAAAGAGGAAACTTGTCCCGACCGGGGTTCGCTGCGTGACAAGGCAGCATGCTACCTCGAGATCACAGAGGTGGATAATATTAATAATAATAAACAATAATCACAAATGGGAATGAGATAAACGAAGAAATTAAACATAGGCTCAATTCTGGAAATGCATGCTATTATGAATTACAGAGAGACTTGTTGTCCCAAGTCCTCTAAAAAAAGTTAAACTGAAAATATATGAAACTGTTATTGTGCGAGTTATATAGTATGGACTTTGGAAGAGAGGAAAGGAGAATGCGAGTATTTGAGATTAAAGTTCTTAGGAACATTTTTGGATCAAAGAGAGGTGAACATTCACATGAATGGAGAAAACTACATAACAGTGAGCTATGTGGTCTTTATAGGAAACCAGATATAACAGATAAGTACCTTAGACTGCAATGGGCAGGACACATGGCACGAATGGGGAATGAAATGGGTGCAATGGAAGAATCTTGTAGGAAAACCAGGAAGAAAACACCCAGTTGTAGACCAAGAATGAGGTGGGAGAATAACATTAATAATGATTTGAGAGGAGTAGATTATACAGTGGATGATTTAAAAACATTAAATCAGGATAGGGATGTATATAGAGCTTATGTCTGCACTGCCGTGAACCTACGGGTTCGATAGTGCCAGTGAGTTGGTTAGATAATAATCAATGTAATAAAATTAATATCTCCATTTTAAATTGAAAGTAATACAATAAACGAATACCTAATTCTCCAGTAATTTCGTTTTCCTACAACATTTGTCTGACAGACAGTAGCTGGAAATCAGTGTTTTAATCTCCTTGTACATCACTTTATACAGAACTCATAGGCATACAAACTCCGACAATCATTCATTAACTTCATCTCCTATTTCAAGTAGATCTACCACTATATTTTGCCTCTGACTATACAACTTGCCCAGTCATTCAATGGTCATTCAACGGTGAAAGGAGACACTTTTCCCATCTTTAAGACTAGCGCCTTTGCTTCCCCTCACCGGCTAAAACATTAATGTTGTTGGGTAGTATATACTGTTTTTTATTTAACAACAGATAGTTTAGATATTCAGTAAGTATTTCACTGTTTGATACTAAAATTTATCTTCCACGTACAACTCCTCTGTCAGCTTTTCGGTTATCTTCAGTTTGGTCTCCTGGTTTACTCCTGTTTAAGCAGTGTGAATTTTACATAATTATATGTTGCAAAGAATTTCAGGAATAAGAATAAAAAAACTAAAATGTTGTATACAAAACAAAAATCAGCAGGCTTAAATGTTGAAGTTTGTCAGTTAACAACCTTCTGGTACCTCAAAAAGAACATTTGGTTTATGTGTGAAATTAGTGAAAATGAATTAAGCATTGATTTAGAGTAGTAGACTTGACATTACTCTCTGAGGGAATATATCTCACATGTCAATGCTCTTTCCGTGGACAGAAAATTCTGTGGAAGATGGAAAAGGAGAATAAATTGTGTAATGAAAGTGCAAGACAAATACAAATTTCGAGAAATTCATGTGCAATAAACAAAACGTTTGAGGATAATGTCAGGTGTCTTCATGGTTTGAGGTGCAAGAGTGCTGGAACGGAGGATGACAATTTATTATTAGGAGTTATGAATATTCCACCCTACTCCCAATCAGGATTTTCTGCAGCAAACAATACATTGTACTTGTTAAAGTACATGAAGAAAGCTTCAGCAGCCAAACAAGCTATCTCAAACAACCATGATTTATCTGCTTCCTGTAACATGAATATAGAAGTAAAGTGTTGATGGTGTATCGAGTGCAATAACTGTTAACAGTGGGAAGGTCACAGGTGTCTAAACATTGTATTATATGTTCCATCCATAAGCAAGTAAAAAATAAATATATAGAAAAGAAATGGTATGGAAATCAATCCAAGAGCTATAGAAGAAATTATTCTGGCTCCCGCAGAGGTACAGAACCTGATGAATGAAAATGATCTTCCATCATTCAATAGAAAATTATGGAATTAATATTATCACATATTTGGGATATGGTGGCTCAAGGCTTTGAAAATAGTAAGCGAGAGCTGACTATGTGATCAAAAAAACTTGAATGCATTGGCGCATTGCCCATTCATATACGAATGGAATGAATACAGGGGCGGCATGTAGAGCAAAATAAATTACATATTCTGAAAGAGAGAAACCAAATGTTTCGGATATTCAGTTATCTTGATAAAAATTGTATATTTGCAAAGAGTAAGTAGTCTCAATTAAAGTACAATTTCCAATAGTATATGCAATAATCTAATATGCCAATTTGGATTTTAATTAAATTCCATCAATTAAAGAAATGGTACAATAGATACACTTTGGACAGAATCTATCTCATTTAAGGAATTTAAAGCATAAGAATTAATTCAAAGTCTCATTTTTATCAGATAAATATTAGATAAAAGATCATATCAGGTTTATAGGTTACAAAAACAGGTCAAAAACAGCAATTAAAAAAACACAAAATTAAGGCAAAATTGCATAAAAGTTCTTTAATTTTTAAGGCGATTAAATACAGTGTATTTAAATCATTTAACAATGAAACAAAGCTTTAGTTCTTCGAGCATGCACAGTGGGTCATAACAGAGACTCTGCACTTTGAAGCTGCTCATTCAATTTTTTTTGCTAAGTGTACATATCCAATATGAATAGATTTTGAAACAAATTATTTAGCATAATAATAAATGTTTAAACTTTCTTATTATTACGCAAACATAAATATGTATGAAATATGGTAACTTGAGCACAAGATTTATAACCAAATGATAATTTTAATAATTATGAAATGTTGTGTGTATATTCTAACCTCTTATGGTTGTTTTTGTTGAATATTTGTTTTAAGGCTTGTGAGCCCCATTTTGACCTTTTTCAGTCTGTAAAAGCTGAAGATGGGGCTCACAAGCCTTGAACCATAAGTTCAACAAAAACAACCATAATGGGGAAGAATACACGGACCAAATATCTCTATTATTAAATAAACCTCTTAATGTTACTTCCTATTTTTTCACAATTACTTTGTGTGTGTAAATGTCCATTAAGCTATGACTGTACAGAAATGACATAACAAACAGAATATATAATGGCTTCAGATTACTATAAAAACATAAAGGTACAATAAGATTGTAATTCTCATTAAAAAATTTATAACAAACAGTTAATTTAAATGGATCCTCAATACCATGCAAACACAAATGTACAGACCAATTGCCCTTTTGAGTAAATGATTAATCACGAAAAGAAATTTGAAAGGTTTCTCATTGCTATGCAAACATAAATGCAAGTTAAGTGAGCCCTTCTAAGTAAATTTTTTAATACAAAAAAAAATTGAATGGCTTCTCATTGCTATGCAAACATTAATGTACGCTGCCAAAAAAAAAAAAGAATAGGTCGACTCTTGCTCGGGCACATGTCTACGATTCATTGCGTGATTCACAGGAGAACATTGTCTCCCTCTGTTTCCTAAAACACGATGAAGCTGTGAGACCAAGAGTGCAACGGCTGGTAATCCTACCATCGTGTCCCCGTAGCACATATGGTTGAATCTTGGACCAATACTTTATCAAGGTGGGAGCCTTGCGTTCGAACCTAGGTAGCACCAATTTTTTTATATTGATGGGAGTTTATTTTAATTTCTATTTCAGAAAATCCTGGACTATCTAATTAAATAAAAAGAGTGGAATAACAAATTCTTACCCACTCCTGTGGGTAGGCTGAACCTAGCCTTAAAAAACATACCATATATGGATGTTAGTGTTTTACCTCTCACATAAAAAAAAACAAAAACAAAAAAAAAAAAAGAAACAGACCAATGAACTTAATACCTTGTCCACAGGCCATTAGATTCTACTACAGCTTTAAGTCGATTAAGCATAGATCCAGACGAGGTCGCGGAAGAATTCTCGATGAGACTTGTCCTCCTCTTGCCGTACGAGATCTTCCCAGATATCGAAAACTTGATCCAACAACTCGTACTTATTTCGAGGGAGTTGACGGACAAACTTCTTAATTCTCTCTTTTTTCAATTTCGCCGATGCATGTTCGTTAACATTCAAATCAGGTGACTTCCGAGACCAATGAATTATTTCGTTCTCGCACCTCGTCCGAAACCATAAATATACTTCCGGCATAGTGCACGGGATGGTTGTCCTGCCAGAACAGTAATGTTCCATTGGGAAAATGTTTTCAGACGAAGGAAGGAATACATTCTCCAGAATATGTCCACACACATCCGCATCGAACAGGCCATCAATGCGTTCTATCACCACGCCAGCCTCAACGTAAGACACCCACCCCCACAACGATACGCTAAAGCGCCCCGACCTTGCACGTTGATGAACAAAGAGTTCATCATGTCGGCGGCCATCCTCACGATAGACATGGCGAGGACCATCGTAATCACTCAAGATGGTGGTTTCGTCGGAGAAAATTACATTCGACTGATTGCGAAGGCAAGGCGATTGATTGCATGTTCTTCCCTCAAACATTCATTCCGCGCAGCCCCCCCCAGTTCCTAATACCACGGTTCCTCAATCGGTTGATTACAGTTTGTTCACAACCGGGGAAGTGAGATGATCGTAATTCGTTAGCAGTCCAAATGGGGTCCTGTCAAACTACCTCGAATAAGGTATCAGCATCTTTCGCTGATTATTCTCCTCGCAGAATTCGGAGAAAGCAGCATGAGCATGAAAGACATCACATTACCATCACATCGACATACGGCCAGAATTGCAAACACTCAACAACAGAACACTCCATTGGAAACAAGAAATATATACACAATACAGACTCATACTGAAGAGGAGCCACCACCACTAGCGATTATCATACACGCAAAATTACAGCCTACAAGCTTATACGCATCACGGGAGGCAACACAAAGGACACTATTATGGAATATACAAATGAAAATAAGCTAATTATTAACACTAAGACTAAAGCAGCTTATGAACACGCAATGAAAATACTTAAGACTCCAAAACACCTTTCTATACACATGGATATGGTCTTACACCAATATACAAGTGTACACTAAAAGGACTACCAAAGTTCAACTGAAATACTATAAGAACTTAAAAACAGAAATCAGGAAATAGAGGATGTACGACAGATAAAGAAGACTGTCTTCATGAATGGAGATAAGATGTTCTGCCCTTGCCCAGTCTGGATTCTCTCCTTCAAAACGATGGAAACCATAAAGATTCAATTAGAACTACTCAAAGAACTATTCAACACATGCTTCAGACTTGAAACCTACAAGAAATCAGCAAGCAGCACCGTATGCTTCAACAGTCAGGGTTTTGGATATCTTGCTGAGTTTTGCTTTAAAATCACATGATGTGTTATGTGCTCTAGCAGACACAGAGTGTCTGAATGCATTCAGGAACCACTAAAATTCAGAAACTGCAATCAAGAGCATGCAGCCAGCTACAAAAAATGCCCAGAATTTCAGAAATCCAGGCAACTAAAGATGAAAACAATACAGAAGATATCCAACACACAAGGAAATGAAAATCCACCTAATCTAACCTCATCCAACTTCCCTGCACTTCCCAAATCCTGTAAGTCCTCAAATCTAACTGTACAAACCTCACCCTGAAATTCTTTTAAATCCTAACCAAAATTCTCCTCAATCTCAGCTACTTCAAGAAATGGTCTCACTTCTGACAAGCATGACCAACATGAAATAGACAATCATCTAGACCAACTAATATCAACTTTTAAGACCGAAAAGCTTAGGTGATATTTCTTAACACACACCACAGCTAAGAGAAGAAAATCTCTTCTTAAAGCTTCAAATGAAAGTACAAAAAACTCAAGAAAAACACAAGAAGTACGGGTGAAGATCCTTAATTTTGGTCAGTACCAATAAAGCAACTTTGGATGTTACGGCCAATTTCCACTTAAGAAATCCGTGGATGCCCAGGGATAGGGCAATTTGCGACCTCCCCTAAAGTTTAAAATCGATGAGCCCACCTAATGGCCGTGCTCCGTGGCACACAGACCAAACGGACAGTGCCCAAGCCCCCTAACCAGCATCAACTAGAGCTATAACTCGCTGTCTCAGAACATGCCTATTTGCCATGGTTACGAAGAATGAGTTGTTATGCATAGACAATGAATATTTAATATGAAATAAAAAGACATCTCTAACCCCATAATAGTGAATATTGCAATCCTAAATTGAATTAATAAATAACAGGATACTACAAGATCGTCATTGTGCCCAAATATTCTAAACTAATCAAATTAATTTCAATTACATAAAATTAACAAACCAAAAAGTATGACACCATTTCATATAGGAACATTGTAGGTTAGCAAAGAGTATGTCAGATTAGCTCTGTGGTTGTGCAATGGACTACAGAATTGAACACTGAAGGTACGAATCCTGCCAAGGAGTTAATGATTTTTTTATTATATCAGGTTGCATTTTATTTCTGGCTGTTGATATTCCCTAAACTATACAACATATTTTACAACAAAATATTATTTCATCTTAGATCTTAGTTTAGAGTGACTTTCGGAGTCAGTTATCCTATAAACCCACAAGAGAACAGAATTAAGTGAGTCCTGATGCGGTAGGATGTGTATCATGGCTTGATCAGTATGCGCATGCACAGTGTCTTCTATGTGGAAGATCAAATATTCCACCGACCCATTCTTTTTTTTGGGAAGTGTACATTAACTGAGCCCTTCTAAGTAAATGATTCATTACAAACAGAACATTTGAATGCCTTCTCATTATCATAATGTTAAGTTAGATATGACTTCTTAATAAATGACTTAATACAAAAAAAAATATTTGTAAGGTTTTTGTTTAAACTTTTCACTTCTGAGATATTTCCAGCCATTCAAACCCTCCTTGGCGAGTTATTTTCACAGTTATTAAAATATTTTAAAATATTATCCTACCATACTGAAGGTAATAAATATATTTAGAAGACTCACCTTACATGATGTTGATGGTTGTATATTTTCCAGATTCACACAAAAATTGATTTTTGAATGCAGGGAAAATACCACAAGCAATACATCATGAAAGGTTGTCCACAACTGGCCACAAATGTACACAAAGAAATTCTACCCATTCAAGTTTTATAAATTTTCCGTTCTTTCCTTCTCTTATTGATCATATTTCAACATGTTTTTCTAAGCACATTTAAAATTATTTTATAATAAATTTATTTATGAGTATTATTTTGAATTAGGGATGTAGATATATAATAAAATAATTTTGTAAATTGTATTTTACACAGGTACTTGTATAAATTGTTGTACTCCATAATAATTTTAAAATATTTCTAATGTGTGATACATTTCAAAGCAGGGGTAGACACATAAGCCTATGCCACATTTTGCACACATGTATCTGCTCTCTTTTCTTTTCCTCTGTGTCAGAGTGGTGTTTGAACATACATGACAATTTCTACAGGGATTTTTCTTTTTTTGTGTTGCTGGTACAGGAGATGGGAAATGTCTCTCTGTTAGTCTAATGGGTTGGTAGCCAAGTGATGGTCGTTCAGATCTATGCAAACGTGAATGTATATATAAGATAAGACTTCGTAGTAAATGATTTATTACAAGAGGTGCATTTGAATGGCTTGTCATTATTATGCGTATGAAAATGATCATCAAGCTGTTGTGATTTTCGAATAAATGACTTACTACAAACTGAGCATTTGAATGGCTTTTCACCATTATGTGTATATAAATGTTGCACAAGATGGAAATTGCGAACAAATGACTTACAACAAAATGAGCATTTGAATGGTTTCTCACTATTATGCGTATGTAAATGATCCTTAAGATGTGATTTTCGAATAAAAGACCGACTACAAACAGAACATTTGAATGATTCCCCTTTACTGTGTAAATGTAAGTGTGTAATAGGACTGGACTTCTTAGTAAATGTCTTATCACTAACAAAAGAATTAAATGTTTTACATGTTAAATCACTGTCTCCTGTTTGTGAACACTGATCTGAAGAGCAGATTTCAGCTAGTTCCTCTTCATGCTGGTCCACCTGAAAATGTAATGTAATGACTATGAGATATGTAAGGAAGCTACTTACTTTATTTTATATCATTTTAATTTTATTATATTCTATGTTTTGTTAGTATTAGCTAGTATTAGATAACATCATCATTGTATTTTGTTTAGTCTGTATTTTAATATCTTAAAATTGTAATATGTACGTAATTTTTGTATAATTTTACTATTCGCTGGTTAAGTGGAAGAGAAGGCCTTATGTCCTTAACTCTGCCAGCTAAAATAAATCATTATTATTATTATTATTATTATGTAAAATCATAGCTTAAATGAAAGTGTTTTTCACTCACACATTTGCAGCAAATTTTAAATGTTAACATAGCATTGACATTAATTCTTCAGAGTTCTTAAAATTTGAAGTTAACCCTTATCACATTATTACTGTTCTTCAGTCTTCTAACATGGCCAACAATATTAGAATGAATACACACAACTCTCATTACTAATTGTAAGGACTGCTGTTATGAGGTGCCAGGGGGCAGCACAGAGACTACAACTAGTATGTGTGACCAGAAAAGATATGGTATGGGTCCCATTAAGTGCAGGTTTTGGGCCACCAGCTGGTAGGTATGAAGATACACACAGTACAGAGGAAGTGGCTGATGTGGGGTAAACATTGTGAGGGGTCACTGGTTTTGGCGGTGGATGAAGGTGGATGGACAGATTTAGTTACTGTGAAAATTACAGGTTTTGAATTAATGTCAAGAAATCGATATACTACTTTTTATTCTCATTTTGTCACGATATAGACATAACAATTTCAATTACACATACAGGAGAGTTCATTATGAGTTCAATTTGGAGACATGTTTTTACGTAAGTAGTTCAACACTATACATAGAATATATGATTAGGAATTTAGTAGATGCATTTGAAATTGGGATACTAAAAATAAATGTCTTCTTAATTAAGAAGCCACCATTTGCAAAGAATAGAAGCAAAAGTTTCATAGCGTTTGCCACGAGAGAATCACAACGTATATAAGAGAAAAATTTGCGTCTATATCGCAACTCGACTTCGTAGCTCATTTGGTAAAGCATTGGCCCGGAAAGCCAAAGTTCGCGGATTCGAATCTCGGTCTGGACGAAAATCTTTTTCTTCACATATAACTTATCCTTCAGCGAGAAGAGTGAAATTAATAATAAAAACATCAATGGAAGCCCTACTGGCTTTATAAAGTAGTGTTAAATTCCCAATAAATGTCTTCTTAACTAAGAAGCCGCCATTTGCAAAAGATAGAAAGCAAAGTTATCACAGCATTTGGCACAAGTGAATTACAAAGTATATGAGAGAAACAATTTGCGCCTAGATCGCAACTCACCTCAATAGCTCAGTTGGTAGAGCATTGGCCCGGAAAGCCAAAGGTCCCGGGTTCGAGTCTCGGTTTGAGCGAAAATTTTTCTCATCAAATATAATTCAAATATACTAAAAATAAATTATATTAAAACAGAATATACATAATCGGGGAAAATTCAGAAGACTACAAGTAAATAATATGGTAACTAAATGTGTTGAAGAATTTAAATATCTTGGTTCTATAATAGATAAATCTGGTACTTGTGAAAACTATATTATTAACAGAGTAAATTGTGCAAGGAAGGCGATTAGATCCCTGAATGGTCTTTTATGGTTACTATACGTCAAAATTATTGTGGCTGCTAGAGCATAAGGCTCTCGAAACCTATTGTATCATCAAAATTGCTTCAAAACATATTAAATCCAATATGAGAGTACAATATGTAACATGTGGAAATATTAATTAGTAATGTCTGAATTAGAATGAGTTATAAAAATTATTTATTTTGACACATATTCACAGTATCTAAATGTTGACTTTAACATATTTCCTTTCTGCTCATTATTATACCCATGAAACCTCTTTTCAGTTCGTCTTGTAAAATGCGTTTGGGAAGGCGATAGCTTAATGTGATTTTTGAATCAACAATTCACAAGTACACAAAAATATTGTTGTAACCAAAGTCTGTTGTAGTTATTCACAGAGGCTGTGAGCCCCCCCCACCCCTGAAAAGAATAAATTGGGTAGCAGATCTCTACTTTCATTGAGAAACCTAGCAGGAGTTTATGATTGAGAATCTCTCATCAAAAAAAAACTGTCTCGTTTTTGGTCAAGCTACATTCAAAAAAGCGTTTCGTTAGTATTAAGAGAAACTATTCAAGGTTTATTTGTGTGGTCCGTATCAGCTGACTGATGAGGAAGGCTCACAGCAGTTAATAAGCATTCTACATATCATGCTTGATCTTTTTACCATCATACTTGTGATTTAAAACATTCCAATAAAATTTAATATACCTCATGGTTTGTATCCTCAGAAGCAAGTGGCAGTTCACCAGGTGCGCTATTGTATCACTTTCTAATAATCAATACGTGCTGAAATATTCATAATATTCTATTTTCTCGAGTTTCAAATCTGCACGTCATGTTTAAAAGAAAAAACAGTCACAAAAGATATTTCAAGTATGTTTAGTTGATCACAAAGAGCAAATTGAAAGTTTGACACCAATAAGTTGGTTCGGGTTCAATTCAAAACTTCGATGTGAGAAGACCTATCATGATATAATTCAAACAGGTCAGTCATCATTCCTGCCAGGCTATTAGTCCTAGAAGAACTGTTTATGGCTTGAGAAAGCGGTTTTCGTGCCATCTTTTCATAGGTTGACCAAGTGACCGTTTCCTATTTGGACAGTAGTTCATTATTGCATTGGGGATCCTGGATCTAGCCATTCTTGAGACATGTTCCTTCCAGTTTAGCTGATATCTGGAGATGTAGTCCAGTATTTCAAACATAAATGTGTTATTCATTTCAAGCAATGACAAGTTTTTAAGTGCGACCAAAGAACTCAGAGGATAAAATAAAAATAAACAAATAAAAATAATTTATGGACAATTGTAACTACTGGATGACCAGAGTTCATGTCACTCAGAGGGTCACAAGTTATATGCACCATAAAAATGATCCACCCAGATCTTGAATATGGATCATAATTAAACATTCAACTTATCAGCCAAGATTGTGATCAATGGATACTACATGAATGTACTATTTGCATTGACCTGCATAGTGGTAATTAATCATTATCACAATGTATGAAAAAAATAACAGTGCTTCCTTTAGTTTTGTTCCTTATATCTATTGTTTAATCCCTATCTATGTAGTACAATGTAAATTTATTAATTAAATTAATTTATATACTGTAAGTAATGACCCAGCCATATAATGAAAAACAATATGTTAAACTTAGATTGGTCCCCAAAACGAAGTTAACACTGATAAAAAACATTCATATAATTTAGAGATAAATTTATTGAGAAATTTGATGTAGTTAAGAATAGATTATTTGAAGTTAAATATGTGAAACCAAAAGGGAAATTTAATAGTTGAATAAAGTAGTTCTCCTTTATAACTTACAACCTTTTATATAACAAATAATTTTTTGAAAATATATAAAATGTAGTAAAGATAGCAAAATGTTCTTCTTCATCATCCAAGGATTAAACCTGTTGGCGCGTTCCAGTTTCATGAAAGCTAGGCTTGTTAAAATTGTTCAGACCATGTTCTGTGTAGGCATCGAACATTTCTCCTTCTGTGTGGTTAATAATTTAGCAATCATTTTGGAAATCATTCTTTAGGCATTCTATCAATCTAGAAGATTGTAATGTGAATTTGCTAACACCCTGTGTATATACACATATAATAAAACAATAGAAATTTTGGTAATTATTTACATGTCTAAGAAAGATTTATTTCAATCCAAATCGTTTAAATAAATTAATAATTGACATATGTTAAATTTAGATTATTTTATGTGAGAATCATCACGAGTGGGGCACGCCGTAGCGTAGTGGTTAAGGCACTGCGCTACAAGTTGGAAGGTCGAGGGTTCAAGTCCCGGTGGGGTCAGGATTTTTAAACTGACCAAAACCTTCTGGCGGCACTATGGCCCTGGGGTCGACTCAGCCTCTAACGGAAATGAGTACCAGACACTTGTTCTGGGGGTAAAGGCGGCCGTCACGCAGGGCTGACAACCCGGCTGGCATTAAGTGCCGATTGTCTAGAAAAAGTGGGAGCCTTAACCTCCTACTACCCCAAGGGCCTCCCGAGGCCTGTTGTGGGATTACTTTACTTTATCATCACGAGTCATCGCCATGGAAAAACTTTACTGTACCTTACTTTAATAAATTTTGTATGTCATAGATAATAACAGCGGGCATACACAACAATTTATAAAAAGTTTATAGAGTTGTCAGTAGATGAAATCACATAGCCATGAAATCAATGTGACCAAGCTTCACAATAAATTCCCTTATCCATCCATAGTAATTCTGCCCGAAGGCAGGTCCTTCACTGCAATCATAGCATTTTCATGCCATGCTTTGCAGCTTTACTAGGGAATTGTGTAGGTGTGGTAGCTTCCCGTTGCTTTCCACACCGGTGAAGGATGATGATGATAATGACAATGGTAAGGATCATAATGATAAGGATGATGGCCATATGATTTCGGGGACCGTTTGGGCCTTAAAATTTTTCTGACATTTGTCTTACAGGTGAGGAAAAACCCCGATAAAAACCTCACCCAGAAAAACTGCCCCGACCGGGGATCGAACCCGGGCCCGCTGCGTGACAAGGCAGCACACTACCTCGAGACCACAGCGGTGGACATATACCAACTTCCCCCTTCCTAACCTAACAAAATAAATTATATGTACAATACATAATGAAAAGTGTACACTAATCTGATGTACACTAACTTATCCAATCGGAACCTAACAAAATTAAGTGAATGAATGTCCATTTTTTTAAATATGTTTTTGAATGTTGGTCATTACGATTTCATAGATATCTCCACCATTTAGGGGAAGGTTCGTTAAGCGTTCGCACGTATGCACAATGATTCTGCAGAACATTACTAGATAAATTATTAATAATTTTCAAAAAAGTTATAAATTTCATCGCAAATGTTTAAAATATTATGAAATGTTATTAAAGGCAGAAGAAGTACGAAGAGTAGCAGTGTTACAAGAATAGTATATGGAAATTCAAGAGGAAGGTAATCTAACGTTGAGATTAAACACTTATGTGAGAGCAATTTTCTAAGCATTTTCAGAATTGTAAACATTAATAAAGTGACGTCGCAGAGTGTTATGAGCTATATCAATATGTCAAAATTATAATATACTCAACAATATAAGGATAATAAATAAACCAGATCATAACCCAGAGGAAATCCAACAAGAGACGGAAACACGGACAACACTAACAATAGAAGAGGTCCAGAATGCCGTATACAACTCCAAAAACAAAAAAGCTGCAGGCCCCGACAAGCTCTATAATGAATACATCAAGGACGAAGCTCAAATATTGTTACCAGTGTGGACAAAACTACATAACAAATGTCTAGAAACAGCATCCATACCAGAATAATGGAGGCAATCAATAATAAAAGTGATGTACAAAGGATCAGATGACCATAATGACCCAGGTATCTAATAGGAGAATAGCATTGGAAAATACCAAGTTCAAGATATTTACAAGAAGTACAACGAATAAAATAACTGAAATAATAGAAAAACATCTACCCAAATATCAACTACGTTTCAGAAAAGGAAAACCAACAATAATGGCAATCACTACTAAAGAAGATATGGGATGTCTTGGAGAAAAGAGTGAAGTTTTATAAATAGTATTTATAGATTACACCAAAGCTTTCAACTACATAAACAGAGACCTCGTGAAGAGAACACTTGAGGAAACTCTAGGTAAATACAACATCTGGTCCAAAGCCATAAACTCGATATTAAGATATCGTGAAATAAAGATATCAGACAACCACTCTTACGCATAAACGGATGACATAGTAATATGATTAAATTACCTTATAAGATTTACAGGAAATGAAATAATAAACATCATGGAGGAATGTTGCAAAGGACACAAATTTGAAATAAATGTAGAAAAAACCGAAATGATTTTCAGAAAAGGTGGAAGAATGCTGGACACAGGAGAAATCTTGATACAGAACAGGAAATTGAAAATAGTATCAGACTATAAGTACCTTGGCATAACATTACAACGAACACAAAGCACATCATAACACAAGCAGGGCACATTATAAATAATATCAAATATCGGAGCCTATAAACAGCAATCCCACTGCTTGAAACCAAAATAATACCATTTCTAACTTACGGCATAGAAATAATCGGAGAGCATCTAACAATGGCTGATCTAGAAATAAAAAAATAAAAACCACTTACTTAAAGAAGTCGATCGGAATCTCCAAGAACACGCGATCGAGACTTGTATACCTACTCGCAAGAGGGGCCTTCCTTATTGAAAACCTAAGGACAAAATTGATCTTACCCACAACTAAAGCCATGGATCAACTCTTAACAACACTCGGAAAGGAAAGAGAAGACACTCCAATAGAATTCTATCGCACAGGAGCAATGATAGACTGTGAATGGACAATAGAAAGTTTCGAATTGCGACACGTAATAGCAAGACTGGCGGTCCATGGATTCCACCTTCTTATCAGTATACCACGAACTAAACGAATCATGCAAGTGTAAATAGTGCAACAAAAAATGTGAACGCTATCGTATCGAATTAACTCAAAGAGGACAAAGTCACTAAACGAATACGCAAAGCACAAATTGTAAAATCTGATATTAATCTAACTGGCCATTTGGCTGCGATAAGAATATTACATATTTAAACATTATTATAATAGTCGATTTCCATTAACTGATAACATCTAAAAAGACAGTTGAGATAAAGTTTCTAGCAAGTGCCACTAAAACTTTTTTAAGTGTGAGGCAGACACCACGCTCATGCGCCAACAGATGAAAGTAGATATAATTTTTAATCACTCAATGCTGCCAACATACACAAGGATGTTTGTATATTAATTTTTTTGGCCTAATACAACCTATAGCTAACCTAATGCAATTTAATTATTCAAACTGTTAAACTGTGAAAACGCAATGCTCAAAAATAGGTAGTGTAAATAGTAAGTTCTAAGATTCTTATCTGTATGTTGACTGCATTCGAGCAAAGAAATAAATTTGCTGAAAAAAAAAATGATATATATGCTACACTAAACGGTGCGAATAGTTAAATAGGAAAAACTGCACTTAATGTTACTTGATATATTTTCAAAGTCCTATAGAACAACAGTGTGCATGCGCCAGAGTTTATAGAGCCACCGATACCCACCATCAAACCACATATCGATTATTATCCTTGTCACATATCGATATTATTGATATCGTACTGAAGTTCATACAGCTTATGCTAGATAGCAGCACGTCGCTATGAAATTTAAATGGCCAATCTTTGAAATAAATCACCAAATCTACGTTAAAAATACATTAATAATATTAAAATTACCTAACGTTTTATTACAAATGGGTGTACACTTACTTATCACTCCCCAACGCTGTTCCAACCAGCGATAACCCAAAGCAGCGACAGAAAAATCATAGACTAAGTAATATACACTGTGGAGAAAATAGCAGTAAGCATCACAATATTGTCTTACGGTATCATAATGTTGTGATTTGCGTATTTAAATAAATACTTGAAAATTGTCTAACAATGTTATAAAAATTGTTTGAAAAAGTTTAGAATATTAAAAAAATGTTAGTAAATACAGAAGAAGAGCTATAGTTTACAACAATAAACTGAAGAATCAAGAGTAAGTAAAAATACAGTTCAGTCGTCAAATATTCCATTAAAATATAACCCATACAGATTGGGGTGCATTACAGTCGATTTTTAATTACGCGATTGATGACAATTTTAATGCAAATATTCTTATTACATAATGGTTTTAATGAAACAAATCCTTGGAAAAGAAGCACAATTAACGTATTTAAACATTATATGAAATAAATTAGCTTAAATATGCAATTTCCATTTTGGAATCTAATAGAAGAACTGTTATAGGACAACTGTTATATACACTGCTCAAAAAAAATAGAGGATATTGTAGAATAACCTATTAAGACTATGTTTTTAGGAACAGTATTAGATGCAATCACTTTCTATTACTCCAAAAGAATGTCAACAAGAGTTTGAAGTCATTACGTAACCTCTGTACCACACCAGATGTCAAAGAGATCCTGATTAGGAATATGGCAAACAAACAAAGCAACATTAACAAGGGTGAAAATGTTTCTTTAGTATGGTGTATGGTCTCCTCGAACGGCCAGCACTGCCTCACACCTGTGTGGCATTGATGCAATGAGGTTAGCAATAAGTTCTTGGGGGATACGTGGCCACTCTTCCATAAGAGCAATGTGCAGCTCTGGAACAGTTGTGGGAGGTGCTGGTCTGCCTGCAATGCACCTGCCTAATGCATCCCACACATGCTCAATCGGATTTAAGTCCGGGGAGGAAGCTGGCCATTGCATACGCTCGATACCCTCCACTTCCAGCATGTCGTCCACCAAGCCAGTTCTGTGGGGTCGTGCATTATCGTCCATAAAAAGAAAAGAATCACCTATGGCATCAGCATAAGGCACGACAAAAGGTCGGAGAATCTCATCTCTATACTTTACCGCAGTCAAAGTACCACCTTGGATAACGTTAGAGGTCCGTACGTCCACCACTACTGACTCCTGCCTACACCATCAATCCACCTCCACCATATGGGGATCTTTCACGTACAAAAGCTGGATTGTTTCGTGTCCCTTTTTCTCTCCAGATGAATACACGCCGACTATCACATTCCATGTTGAATCGCGACTCATCAGAAAAAAGAACTGATCTCCATTCAGCATGCCTCCACCCACGATGTTCCTCCGCCCAGTTTCTGCGATCTCTACGGTGTTGTGGAGTTAACCTGGTACACACCATGGGCCTACGGGCATAGATACCACTTCCATGCAGTCGATTAGGGCCAGTTTGAGTTGACACCCTGCGTCCTGTTGCTGTTTGAAGTGTATTTCGCAGTTGAGTTGCATTCTGCTGTCTATTCCGACGGGCTGTTAACAAGAGGTAACGGTCGTCCCTTGCTGTTCTTGCCCATGGTCGACCTTGTCCGGCTCTTCTGTGAACAGTATGTTCTTTGAAAATGATTCCAAAGACTGGAAATCACGCTTTGAGACACCCCAATGGCTTGTGCCACTTCTTGTTGTGTCTGTCCAGCTTCCATCCTACCTATGGCCCTCCAAGCCATTGGTTCAGGTAAATCACGTTGTTGAGGCATCACTGTCCCTAAGGTAAGTCATTCACTAACTGAAAACTGGACTGGATTTAAAAACAGCAACAAAACATTCACCCCCACATCACCCTTTCACATCAACAGTACAGACACTGCCCTCTGGTGTGGTGTTACGTAACAACTTCAAACTCTTATTTACATTATCTTGGAGTAATAGAAAGTGATTGCATCTAATACTATTCCAAAAAACATAGTCTTAATAGGTTATTCTACAATATCCCCTAATTTTTTTGAGCAGTGTATTAAAATTATCACTTGGTTATAAATCTTGTGCTCAAGTTACCATATTTCATACATATTTATGTTTGCGTAATAATAAGAAAGTTTAAACATTTATTATTATGCTAAATAATTTGTTTCAAAATCTATTCATATTGGATATGTACACTTAGCAAAAAAAAAATTGAATGAGCAGCTTCAAAGTGCAGAGTCTCTGTTATGACCCACTGCGCATGTTCGAAGAACTAAAGCTTTGTTTCATTGTTAAATGATTTAAATACACTGTAGTTAATCGCCTTAAAAATTAAAGAACTTTTATGCAATTTTGCCTTAATTTTGTGTTTTTTAATTGCTGTTTTTGACCTGTTTTTGTAACCTATAAACCTGATATGATCTTTTATCTAATATTTATCTGATAAAAATGAGACTTTGAATTAATTCTTATGCTTTAAATTCCTTAAATGAGATAGATTCTGTCCAAAGTGTATCTATTGTACCATTTTTTTAATTGATGGAATTTCATTAAAATCCAAATTGGCATATTAGATTATTGCATATACTATTGAAAATTGTACTTTAATTGAGACTACATACTCTTTGCAAATATACAATTTTTATCAAGATAACTGAATATCCGAAACATTTGGTTTCTCTCTTTCAGAACATGTAATTTATTTTGCTCTACATGCCGCCCCTGTATTCATTTCATTCGTATATGATTGTGGCAATGCGCCAATGCATTCAAGTTTTTTTGATCACATAGCTCTCGCTTACTATTTTCAAAGCTCTAGAGCCACCATATCCCAAATATGTGATAATACTAATTCCATAATTTTCCTTTGAATGATGGAAGATCATTTTCATTCATCAGGTTCTGTACCTCCGCGGGAGCCAGAATAACTTCTTCTGTAGCTCTTGGATTGATTTCCATACCATTTCTTTTCTATATATTTATATTTTACTTGCTTATGGAGGGAACATACAATACAATGTTTAGACACCTGTGACCTTCCCACTGTTAACAGTTATTGCACTCGATACACCATCAACACTTTACTTCTATATTCATGTTACAGGAAGCAGATAAATCATGGTTGTTTGAGATAGCTTGTTTGGCTTCCATCCTTCCTATGGCCCTCCAAGCCATTGGTTCAGGTAAATCACGTTGTCGAGGCATCACTGTCCCTAAGGTAAGTCATTCACTAACTGAAAACTGGACTGGATTTAAAAACAGCAACAAAACATTCACCCCCACACCACCCTTTCACATCAACAGTACAGACACTGCCCTCTGGTGTGGTACCAAGGTTACGTAACAACTTCAAACTCTTATTTACATTATCTTGGAGTAATAGAAAGTGATTGCATCTAATACTATTCCAAAAAACGTAGTCTTAATAGGTTATTCTACAATATCCCCTATTTTTTTGAGCAGTGTATGTATATGAAACTAAAAACTATCCTAACCTACATGTATAGCAACCTAAAAGTTAACCTAACCTAATTCAATTACTCCAACCTACTCTAAATTAATTTAATATGTAAAAGTAGACGTAAAGTGATGTAATTGTATAAAAAGTAACCATACTTATTAGCAGTGATTTATCGGAGACGTTGCTATCGCTGGTTATTAATGTTCAGCATGTGCGTATTTTTTATTAATAATTAACGTGGTTATCGTTGGTTATTATAGAGTTAATCGCTGGTTCATACAATAAACACACAGAATAACTGTTGCAACCACAGTTATTAGTATGGTCATGACCTCCATGATGTATTATTAGAGCGGTCTGGACAGGAAATAGTCCCACTTTCTTTTCATATCTACGACTAAAATAAGATCAAGATAATCATTTTCCAGGTCTAAAAAGAATAATTATATAATTACATTCATATTTGTTGCATCTAAGTTGAGTTAAAGTGCGCAAGTAAAAAACGTTCGTGTTACACCCCGCCCCCCCCCAAACATATAAAAAATAGATTTTAGGTGATAGTTAACGATTTACTATTACAAAAGGTTTAAGGCAAGGTTGCAGTTTATCTCCAACTCTATTTAAAATTTAACTCGAAAGAGTACTAACAGACTGGAGGAAAAAAGTCAATAAAACGGGCATATCCATCCAAAATACACATGTATATTCACTAAATTTTGCAGATGACCAGGTATTAATAGCACAAGACCACGATGACATAGAATATATGGCTAAAAGACTAAAAGAAGAATATGAAAAATGCGAACTTTATAATAAACATTGAGAAAACTAAAAACCTATGTATAGGAGAAGAAATGGAGGCTCAACTGCACTTCTACTAGCGCTTGATTTTTCAGTTATATTGTTGTAAACTATAGCTCTTCTTCTATATTTACTAACATTAATACCAATAAAATTCATTGTTAAAACCGTTGAGGTGGAGAGTCATAAAATAAAATAAGTTAAAATATACTTTCATAGGTAAAATCCGTCGTCCTAAACTTATAAAATATGTAATCTTTATGCCTGTAGGCCTTTCAGAACATCCGTTCCATCTTCAGCAGGTCCCTCTTTGCTACAACATCCAGTATGATGGTTGATGCTGCTGGTCGTAATGTGGTGTTGTCGTGACTAAAGCTTCTTCCTGACGATATCGTATAGTGGGTTGATTAGTCTGGGAGTGCTTTCATTTATTAAAAGCTTGTTGTTTATTTCCTTGATAATTTCCAGGTCTTCCAATATGTTGATTTTAGTTGGATTTCCCTCATTGTGTACTATTGTAAGGGTGTCTTCTATTGAGTTCATTGACTCTATAGCCAGTCAGGCCAAAACAAAGTCTAGTTTTTTTTTTAAATAAATTAACGCTACATAAAACCATTGCCAATATATATTTCAACAAACATAAATCATAATATTATCCCAAATTACGGCAATATTAAAATAAAAAATAAAAGATACTCAGCTACAAAAACAAAAAATAATGCAGAAATTAACAGGATAAAAAATGAAATAAAATTCTTATATATAAAGAAACAAAATTATAATAATAAATTACACTATCTTTTACAAGAAGCAAATAAAATATTTGGTAAATGTTGGTACATCATAGAAAACAAATACATGAAGATATTAATAATATTTTAATAAATAAATACCAAATAATTAACAAAAAACTTGAAAATCTAAAATCAACCAAACACAACAAAAAACACACATTCCTAGTAAATCCATAGAAGATAAAAGACTAATAAATCTAACAGAACTTACACTAAATAATGACGAAATTAAAATACTAGAAAATGGTTATGAAATATAAATAAAATAAAGGAGAACATTATAATTGAATGCGAAATAGCAATTGATAAATTACAATCTAATAACAATGAATATGACAGATACATAACTGCCAAAACTATACAAGAAATCTCGCCCACAATTGATAAAGAAGCAAAGAAGAACTTAAAACAGTTACATACACTAAAATCTAAACTTAAAAACAACGATATTATACATACAAAACCAGACAAAGGAAACACAACAGTACTGATCAAAAAAGATGACTACATTCTAAAAACATAACAATTTATAGATGAAAATAAATTTAAGAAAATAGATAAAGATCCTACAGCAAAATTCAACAGAACTTTAAAAGAAATAACAAAAACATGTCCTATGATAATCAAGAAGAATGAATCTAACAAATATAATAATATGTATATAAACAATAATCCAACAATTCCATTAATGAAAGTTCTACCCAAAATACACAAAGAAAATATTCCAATATGGCCAATAGTCAATTGCATCAATGCTCCCAATTATAAACTATCTAAATTAATTGCACACCAATTGAAGAAAGATATAAACTTAGAGGATAAATACATAATAAAGAATTCCTACGAAATAGCAGCAAACTCATAGACATCGAGGTGAATAATAATACAAAAATGACAACTTTCGATATAAAAAATCTATATACAAATATTCCAATAGAAGAAACACTAAATATAATTAAGCAAAAATTAGAAACAAACAATTTGAATCCAAACTACATAAATCAATTACATAATATCACACAAAAAACCATAATGACACAGAATTACTTTCAATTTAATAATGAGATATATATATATATATACAAGAAGATTGAATCCCTATGGGATCTCCAACTTCAGGGATATTTTATCAGAAATATTCATACAACATTTAGAAAATATACACTATGAAAGATTAACACAAAAATACAACATAAAATTAATCGCTAGATACGTGGATGACATTATAATCATTTATGAAAGTACAGACAGAAAAGAAGAAGAAATTCTATCAGAATTAAACAATATGCACAATAAATTGGAATTCACAGAAGAAATTGAACAAAACAACAAAATAAATTTTTTGGATCTTAACATAGTTAAAAACATGAAAACAAAAAAAAATTGAAATAGATATATACAGAAAACCAACAACTAATATGCTTGCAATTAACAATAAATCAAGACATCCGTACCAACAAAAAATCAGCGTATTCAAGAGGCTAATTAATAGAATGCTAAAACTGCCATTAAACAAAATTAATTACAATAAGGAATTGCGGTACATCAAAAAATGGCTATAAAACAATGGATACAACAGCAAAATTATAGAGAAACTTGTAAGAAAACAAAAGACGGAGAACCGATATAAATAAAACAACAAAACTGGAAAGAGAAACGGATATTAATAATACATGGATTACACTAACTTACACAGGTCACGAAACCATAAAATTGGCAAAAACATTGAGAAAAATAAATAAAAATTTAAACATAGCCTACAAAACTAATAATAAACTAAATAATGTAATAACAAACAAAATAGAAAAACATAATACATTTAATGGCAAGGGTGTATATAAATTAACATGCAAAGACTGTGACAAGTTCTATATAGGTAGAACGAAAAGAAGCTTCAACATAGGTTTAAAGAACATCGTAACGATTTCGTATACGCATATGAAAAGTCTAATTACGCTAAGTACATAATAAACGCCGGTCATAGAATGAACTCAATAGAAGACACCCTTACAACAGTACACAAAGAGGGAAATCCAACTAAAATCTACATATTGGAAGACCTGGAAATTATCAAGGAAATAAACAACAAGCTTTTAATAAATGAAAGCACTCCCAGACTAAACAACCCACTCTACGATATCATCAGGAAGAAGCTTTAGTCACGACAACACCACATTACGACCAGCAGCATCAACCATCATACTGGATGTTGTAGCAAAGAGGGACCTGCTGAAGATGGAACGGATGTTCTGAAAGGCCTACAGGCATAAAGATTACATATTTTATAAGTTGAGGACGACGGATTTTACCTATGAAAGTATATTTTAACTTATTTTATTACTAACATTATTTAATATTTTAAACTTTTTCAAACAATTTTTATAACATTATTAGACAATTTTGAAGTATTTACTTAAACATGCAAATCACAATATTATGACACTGTTTGACAATATTGCGATGCTCATTGCTATTTTCTCCACAGAGTATATTACTTAGTCTATGATTTTTCTATCGCTGTTTTTGGGATATCGCTGGTTGTATCAGCGTTAGGGAGTGATAAGTAAGTGTACACCCATTTTTAATAAACGTTTGGTAATTTCAATGCTATTAATATATTTTTTAAACATAGATTTGGGGATTTATTGCAAATATTGGTAATTTAAATTTCATAGCGACGGATAGTAATCGAGGATGATAAAATCGATACGTGGTTCGATTGTCGGTTATCACTGGCTCTATAATCTCTGGCGCATGCGCACTGTTGTTCTATAGGACTTTAAAAATATTTCACGCTAGTTTAAGTGCAGTTTTTCCGAAATGGAAAATATAAATTTCAACAATGGAGAAGAAATAAAACCTAGTATTGAATGCACTTATTTAGGAACAAAATTAGACCATTCAGGCGATAACACAGTGGAAATTAAAAATAGAATCGCACAAACAAAACAAGCAATTAATGCTTTAAACTCTGTTTGGTGGAGCAAAAATATTACAAAAAATAGAAAATATATCAAACCATAATTCAGAGCATTTTAACATATGGTGCTGAAGTCTGGCAAATTCCTACCAGGGAAATGACAAGAATTTTATGTACAGAAATGGATGTTTTAAGATGATCAGCTGGAAAATCTAGAATGGATAGAATACGAAATAAAGAAATAAGGGAAATTATGGGTGTACAAGAGGAGCTGGACATCATAGACATTATAGAAAAGAAAAGATTACAGTGGTATGGCCATGTCAAAAGAATGCCAGAGGAAATATTGCCAAAAATTGTTATGGAATGGACCCCAATGGAAAGGAGGAAGACCGAAGAAAACTTGGATAGAAGGGGGTACAAGCAGCTATGAATATCAGAGGAACGGAGGAAGATCAATGGATGGACAGAGAGGAATGGCGTTTGGTTTCCGGAAGGCGGCGGCAGCTGCCATGATACCGGATAATGATGATGATGATGAGTTAACGTAAAAAAAATAGGAAAAAGTTGGTTATATGTCGGAGACGAATTGTTCGAAGTTCCACAGAATCGCAGTGCCCATGCGCGAGTTGCTGTAATGGTTAATATAGCCTCCGGTAGATGGCTCTGCAGTCGGCGTTACCAACTTTGGGAATAAATTTCCAAATGCAAAAAAAAATATATAAATGGACATAAACTAACTTGCCATTTCCTAACCAAAGAAAACAATTTACATGCATATTATTTATCCCAAATGCTTTAAAAAAGTGGACGTAAACCAACTTCCCATTTCCTAATCTAACAAAACAATTTACATGCGTACTATTTAATAAACTATAAACTAATTTTACGTACACTAACACTAAATATGGTTTGAAATTATTTTCAAATGGTGGCAACGTTGGAACAACATGGGAAAGTAGCAAGTTAAGTAATGTATCCACGGTCATGTTTTACGTAAATATATACATATAAAATATTGTAAAGAAAGGTTGAAGATCGTTGCAAAATGTTTAAAACAGTACAAAACATGTTTACAAGTGTTTAGTGCTCAGTGGCATAACAATGTAAGTGTAGAATTGTGACCGGCATATAACTTACCTAACCCAAATAAACCGTGAAAGTAAAATAAATAGAATGTAAGCAATTTTAAATCGCTATACATGGTATATCTGAGTCATTTTAATTATAGTTTTAAATTAAAACCGATGAGTTTACCTACATGTGAAATATTATTGCTTTTACTCGGAAATGTGATCCAGATAAAAGAACAAATGTAAGGTTATGTGAATTAAATTAGTGTATTAACTTTATAAGTTTTAAAAAGTGTGGTATTGTGTAAATGAGAAGAACGCCCAGGTATAAAGTGGGCCTTAATTAAATATAGCGAGGAGCTTAGTTAAAATATAATAAAACTGACTCAGAAAACAATATCAAAATGACCTCTACACATACCGTTCAATATTAATGTGAATCATGGTTACAATGACATAATTTAAGTTTGATGGATCATTTGAACGAAATGCTCGATTGACAAGTAGATAATAAACTAAATGTTCTACTTTATCCCAATAATTATACAACATAGACAAACAAAAAGCTACTTGCCTCCATGCCTGATTATGTGTTGCACAGACTCTTTCGGTTCTCTGTTCGTTCGACGCTATAGTATCCAACACCGTCACGTCTATCATTCTCTACGTTGTCTATGATTTATCGCTGCGAAATCACACATTTTTTTCAGTGCACACTTAATCAATAGCCTGTTCAAGTCCTGGTTCTTTATGTTCAGACTCGTCAGTCTATACACCAAACTGTTTATTGTTTTCATTCGTTCATAATAACTAGAACCCGGATTTTTACCTAATATTAATCTCCAAATATGTACATAAATATGTAGTAAAAATAGTCGGAAAAAGTCCAGTATTTGGCGGACACGAATTCTTCCAAGTTCCACAGAATCGCTATTCACAAATACACCTGGACGTCTCCAGATGGCAAAATTCGAAACCAGATAGATCACGCTGGCACAGTAGAATCATCGATGTTAGATCAGTTAGAGGGATAGACTGCAATTCGGATCATTATCTGGTCAGGGTGTAAATCAGATAACGGCTATCGCTTATGAGAGGAACAAACGCTAAAGACGATTCTGATAAATTTGATTTAAAAAACTTGAAAAATGATGAAATGCGGCAAGAATATCAAATTAAAATTGCTAATAGATTTGAAGTACTGAAATCTTCAGATGACAATGTAGCAAACGAAGAAGAAACTGATATAAATGGAGAATGGGAGGCTATAAGAGATACTATTAAATTGTCAGCATCAGAAATCATTGGTTATTTAAAAAAGAGTCAAAACAAGAAATGGTTTGATGAGGAATGTGCCGATATTGTAAAGAAAAAAACAAGCAAAAATGAAATGGTCACACGAGCCAAATGAGGTAAATTTGGAGCAATTGGGTAGTGTTAGACGGGAAACCACGAGGTTACTAAAGAGTAAAAAGAGGGAATATATGAGAGAGAAGATGAATGATCTTGAAACGAATGCCAAAAATAGGAACATTAGAGAATTATATCAGGGAATTAGGGTAGAGAAGAAAACGTTTCAGGCTAGAACAAACATAATTAGGAATGAAAATGGGGATATGATTGCAGATTCCAGGAGTGTATTAAACAGATGGAAAAGTTACTTTAATCAACTCTTTAATGCACATACAGAACAGGATATTGAAGAGGATCATTTACAGACAGCAGAAATGCTAGTCGCAGAACCAAGTGCATTAGAGGTTGAAATGGCGATTGAAAAATTGAAGATGTAAGCATCAGGTTCAGATGAGATCCCAGCAGAACTGATAAAATCAGAGGGAGAAAAATTGACGGACAAGATACGACAGTGGCTTAATATGATTTGGGAAAAAGAAACTCTTCCAGAATAATGGAAAGATTCTATTATGGTACAAATTTATGAGAAAGGAGATGAAACTGATTGCAACAACTATAGGGGCATCTCATTACTCTCAATTTCGTACAAAATTCTAACAAATGGTATTAGTAAGCAGACTTACTCCTTATATTGACGAGATTCTTGGAGATCATCAATGTGGATTTAAAAGAAACAGGTCTACAACAGATCAGATTTTTAGCTTAAGACAGATTTTAGAAAATAAATGGTAATATAAGTACTGTACATCAGCTATACGTAGACTTAAAAAAGGCATACGATTCAATTAAGAGGGAGAAGTTATATAGTATCCTGCTGGAGTTCAGAATTCCTAAAAAGTTAGTTAGACTTATACGAATGTGTCTAAATGGCACAAAGAGTAGGGTGCGTGTAGGCAAACTTTTTTCAGATACTTTTGAAATTCAGAATGGGTTGAACCAATAGATGCACTATCTCCTCTACTATTTAATTCTGTACTAGAGCATGTCATGGAATCTTTAGAGGATGAAGAAGGCCTACAACTCAATGATATTATTAAGCTGTTAGTTTATGCTGATGATGTAGTACTATTGGGCGATAGCGAGGAGATACTAAAGGCCAACACGCACACACTATTGAGTAATACTAAGAAATTGGGACTGGAAGTAAATATGAATAAAACTAAATATATGGTCACACGTAGAAATACATTATATAATGGAAATGGACAGCTAATGACAAATAAGGGAAAATTTGAGTAAGTGGCTGAATTCAAATATCTAGGAACAATATTCACAAATAGGAATGAGATGCACAAGGAAATTAAACATAGGCTCAATTCTGGAAATGCATGCTATTATGCATTGCAGGGACTCTCGACGTCCCAACTCCTTTCAAAAAACGTTAAACTGAAAATATATAAAACTGTTATTCTACCAGTTAGATTATATGGATGCGAAACATGGACTCTTACTTTAAGGGAAGAAAGGAGATTACGAGTATTTGATAATAAAGTTCTTAGGAAAATTTTTGGAGCAAAGAGAGATGAGCAGAGAAGTGAATGGAGGAGACTATATAACAGTGAACTACATGTCCTTTGTGGGAAGCCAGATGAAATAAGAACAGTTAAGTCTCGTAGACTGCGATGGGCAGGACACTTGGCACGAAAGGGGAATGAAAGACGTGCATGGAAGCTTGTTGTAGGAAAACCACAGGAAAAAAGCCCAGTTTATAGACTAAGAATGAGATGAGAGAAGAATATTAATTATGATTTGAGGGAAGTAGATTATACAGGTAATGATTGGAAAATATTGGCTCAGGATAGGGATGTATGGAGAGTTTATGTCCGCGCGGCCATGAATCTACGGGTTCGATAGTGCTAGTGAGTTAGCGTTCCACAGAATCGCAGTGCGCATGCGCGAGTTGCGGTAATGGTTAATGTATTATCCGGTAGATGGCTCTGCAGTCGGCCTAACCTACTTTGGAAATAAATTCCAAATGATAAAAAAAAAAATGGACGTAAACTAACTTGCCATTTCCTAACCAAAGAAAACAATTTACATGCATATTATTTATTCCCAAATACTAAAAAAATGGACGTAAACCAACTTCCCATTTCCTAACTTAACAAAACAATTTACATGGGTATTATTTAATATACTATAAACTAATTTTACGTACACTAACACTAAATATGGCTTGAAATTATTTTCAAATGTTGGTAACACCGATTTGAGAGCCACCAGGATGTTACATGAAGCATTTTCGCGTCTCTAGAACCCGATGCACAAATTTCGCGAAATTTATAAATATTTAAAACTTGCAAGAAATGTTTATAAAATGGTTCCGAGGTTCTGAAATGTTTAAAATAGTACTAAACATGTTTAAAAGTGTTTAGTGCATCAGTGGCATAAGAATGTAAGTGTAGAATTGTGTCCGCCAAGTAGTGGACCTCAGCCCAAAAGTCAATATATGAAATATTATATTTTTACTATATAGTATCAAATGTGTATTTTAAAAAATATACTTTTTTTCTTTGCTTTGTTTTGTTATATTTGCCTCTTAAAATGTACTAATTTTTCGTGAATATATTTATAGTAGCTACCAATAATAAAGTAACAAACAACACAGAAACATATTGTAAACTGGTATACCGGTAGTGAATACACAGGGTGTTAAAGAATAACACCGACAAACTTTCAGGTATTGTAGAATAGAGTTAGACGAACAGTTTGACATGTGTGAAGTCAAATTTTGAAGTTATACGTCTTTCTTTAAAATGGATGTTCGTACTCATTAATCACCAACACTGAAGCAAACTATGAATATGGTTTGGCTTGGGAATACTTAAGTTCTGCTCCAATAATAGGGTAAGCCTAAGATTTAATTGTAAGTATAGCAGCATTTTCAACTTTTGAACCTTGGTGATATGGTGATTTCGTCTTTCGGTAAGAGGCAGTGCACCACTGACAGTCTGTATTCCGTGCTCTGATATGCAATCATATGTATTAGATATGAATTCAGACGTCGTTCGTAGTAATAGCTCAGTCGGTATCATGCTTAACTCTGAATGTTGCAATGGCCTGTTCAAATCTCTCTTTTTTTTGTCTGTATTTTTATTTTTATGCAGAGGAGGGTATTGATTATGTAGTTACTTTATTTACTTTCTAATATTCCGTTTAAGTGTATTTATTTCGAATTAAACTAATTGAGTGATTTCTTTACATGAAATGCAGAGGTAAAAATTATTTTTAAAATAATGTACATTTAGTCTGTTCATACCAACTGCTCATGCGCGTGTCCGTGACACTAACGACTGATACAAGTCTGTTTCACTGTTGCTTTGAATCTTGCAGAAGCAACTTTGTTTACATTACGTGAACGTTATGGCTAATGTTTTTGCATTCAATGAATTAGTAATATGCATTATGTTTATGATGAGGCAGGAGGAAATGCGGATGCAGCTGAAAAAATGTACAGAGTAAGAAATCCTGGCAGACAACATCCTCATCATTCAACTTTTCAAACCGTCCACCGGTGCGTCTACGGGAAACTAAAACCCTGGTGGTGCATAAATCGGATTCCGGCGCATGACGAACTCGTAACCTGGATTCGAATAAGAGGTGCTCGACAGGATTCGAGAGAATCCTTCTCCCGGTACACGAGCAATATTGCACGTGCCATGGGTACAAACCACGTGAGTGTGAGGCAGGTCTTGCAGGAAGAAGGACTCCCCCTTTCCACTTTTTAAAGGTACAGTGCTTGACATTGTTAGACTTCGGACCTAGCGAGCAATTTTGTAACTGGATCTCTGAGCGGCTGGTTGAACAGCCTGATTTCTTCTTAAAAGTGCTTTTCACCTATGAGGCTTATTTTACAAGGGAAGGGGCTTTCTAAAGCAGAGGAATAGCCAGATTTAGGAACATGAACATCCATTTAACCTTGTAGAGAGAGTCTATGAACACAAGTTCGCCGTTAACATATGGGCAGGTATAATTTCCAATTACATCATTGGTCCCAGTCTTCTGCCCCTACGGTTAAATGGTCATGAATTCAGTCCTTGATACACCTGCTTCCTATATATCTGGAAGAAGTCCATCTTGATATCCGATGTCAGATGTGGATCCAGGACGACCGAGCTCCTTCTCACTTTGGCAGGAATTTAACCCTTCAGAGCGGGCGGAGTTAAATGGCCGGCGTTACCCTGTTACGGGAGTGGAGTGTTCACGGGGATTTAAATCCAGCCGTTCAGTGCCAGTATTCCAATAACGCATATAAATGGAAATATCTTGAGTAATTAAAATGTTTTTGCAATTCGTTGTTGGTGAACCCTTAATATAATATTTAATTAATTAAATTTATTACGGTTCTCACATAACATCTCTGCATGTGTAGACTTATTGATGATTGTTGTGCCACAGTTGAAGTAGGTCCTATTTGTAAGTTTCTCACACAAATAGCACTAGGAATTCTTTGAAGAATTCAGAGATCCGGTTCTACCTAACAACACAATGAATTATTTACACAAAGAGAAGGGTCTTCAAAAAAAAAAAACAGAATGAACTTCAAAAACTGGTGTGATAAATCTTGAAAGCGTAAAGCAGCAGTTTGACACTCGGGCACTAATAAGTGTATTTTTTCACTTGTGTTTAGTTTGTTCATGTTTATTGCAAACACATTGCTTTTATGGGTTGACCTTCTTTCTTGTAGGGGGGGGAAGCCTTCTCCAAATGTGTCTTTCTAACACTTTGGAAACATTATTTTAGGTCATGTGCCTTAAAAAAATTGTCTTTCTACACACGAGACCTGTTGTGCTAAAAGACCTTCATCAACCATACATTTCAATCTGTCTTTCTTCTGGTTTCCAAGGTGAAACCAGTTGATGATATATGACTATAATAGCTTCACGAGAGGTGTGGGTTTGAAAGATCAACATGCTACAAGCCGGAAGATCTAGTGTTCCAGTCCCGGTGTGTCAGGATTTTTAAACTGAACCAAACCTTCAGACGGCACTGTGACCCCGGGGTTGACTCAGCCTCTAACCGAAATGAGTACCAGATGCTTGTTGTGGGCCGCCAGGCAGAGATAAGTACCTGGCTTACATCAAGTACCGATAGTCTAGAAAAAGTGGGAGCCTTAACCACCTAATATCCCAAGGAGCTCCTAAGGTATGTAGTGGACCATTTTACCTCTTATATACTGAGTGAATAGTAGACTAAATACCTTTCCATAATGTAAGAGTATCGTCAATTGAAAAAAAAATATATATATATCTGAAATTTACTGTTGTGGTACAGTACTATAGCGTAAATCGGAAATAACTTAATTGGGCTTTCACACATACTGAGTTTTGCGACATTATTATTAAAAATGAAGAGATTTGAAAATAAATTCAATTTGATAGACAAGCTAATCTATAAAAAAGAAGGCGAATTTATTTTTCTAAGAAATCCTTTATCAAGATATACATATAAGAAAAATGTCAGAGGCCGCAAGAATAAATGCAAATATAACATTATTTTAACTTGTTACTTAGGGCCGTCATCGATTATTATATATTTAGATTTGTTTATTTAGCCTGGCGGAGTTAAGGCCATGTGGCCTTCTTTTCCACTCACCAGGACAAACATGTGTTACATCCGAATATAACAACCTCAATTAACTCTAATATTAAATACTAAATAAAAATTTGATCAAAAAGATAATATCTATTATATTACAATATATAATGCAACCAGTTAATGTTAGTTAAAATTAAAGACTAAAACTGATGATAAAATGTATACAAGCAATACATTAAATTGTCCCTATCTTATGTGTATATAAAACAAAGAAAAACAATGAGATAATTATAGAGAACTAATTTTACGATTATACAATATTTAAAACGAAACAAAAGAAAATATTTGTTAATCTTAATATTATTTTCATAAAAAAATTAAATTTATTAATTATTAAAAGAATACTATCAGTGAGGTGTATATGTTAGTTTGTTTTTAAATAAATTCTTTAATTTGTTTTTGAAGGATGTTATAGTTTGACAGTCTCTGACATAGGGAGGAAGGGAATTCCATGTTTTGGTAAGTGACACCGTAAAAGATAATGGATACTATACAGTGTGATGAGGAGGGATATAAAGGACAATGTTCTGATGGGATCGAGTGTCAAGATTATGTGTGTCGGATAGTCTGATGAAGCGGCGTGATAAATAATTATGCGATGATGTATGAAGTATTTTATAGAGAAGGGATAGGGAATGGACAGTTCTACGATCTCTTAGACGAAGCCACGATAATTGTTCCAGGGACAGTGTAACATGGTCAAATTTGCGAATACCACAAATAAAACGTGCGCAAGAATTATGAACACGTTGAAGTCTTTGAGTGAAAATAATATTTAAGTCTGTAAAAAGAGTGTCACAATAATCAAAATGGGGCATTGCAAGTGTTTCTAATAACATTTTCTTAAGAGCGTATGGCAGACAATTTCTTACGCGATTTAATGAGTGTAATACTGAGAAGACTGTTTTGCATGTATGGTTTATTTTTGCATTCCAATTTAAGTTGTCAATAAATACTCCTAGAATTTTTATTGTCTCACTATAAGGGATTTGAGCTCCATTTAGTGACACGTGCGAGACTGTGTTTAGGTTAATTGTAGATAATAGTTTCTGGTGACCCATAATGTTTGATTGTGACTTTCTAGGATTTAATTGCAGTCCATATTTAACTGTCCAAGTCATTAGTGAGTCAATATCCTCGTTAATTTTGGCAACAGCGTCATTTAGAGAATATTTGTCTGTGTGGATGTAGATTTGCACGTCGACTGCAAATAAATTATGTTTGCAATGCTTTAGGGAATTATATATGTCATTTATGTAGATTCAAAAAATCAAAGGTCCAAGCACCGAACCCTGTGGAACCCCAGCTTTACTATATTACAGTATACTATATGCACTAATATAAACTTTGAAGTCTCTACATAAAAGTTACATAAACGGGAAATAGTAATGTAATAAAAATATGAACACAACGATCATAATAACAGTTTAAAGCAGTGCGTGCAGCTAGCGTATACGTCATGTCTCTCCGCATCTGGTGAAGAATTCAACCTGCGTACATGTCACGTACCTCCACGCTGACGGGTTAAGGAACAATCTGAATAATGTTTTTCCTGAACATTGGATTGGTCGCGGCGGTCCTGTAGCGTGGCCTCCATGTTCAACTGATCTCACTCCTCCAGATTTCTTCCTATGGGGACAACTTAAGAGCCTCGTGTATCAGACACGAGTTAACTGAGATGAGGAGTTACTGGCGAGAATTTTGACTGTCTGTGACGAAATCAGAAATACTCCAGGAATCGTCGAAGGAACGCGAGCATAATGCAATTTGTGCTTATTCCATCAAGGGAAACATTTTTTAACAGTATCTATGATCAATTTTTGAAGCAAACATGAATAAAGAGATTTTATTTTTCTGTATGTTTAGATCTTGCCTCCTTTACCAAGTGCACTGTAATATAATGTAACAACTTGGTTTTCATTTATCATTATTATCATTATTCCTGAATGTTAACATTTTTACTGTAAAATGAGGTATGAATAACGAATTGGATTTCGTTTACTATTCTTCCACTCTCAAGTCATATATAAGTGGGTCTTTATTAATTTTGTTGTGCTTTTGCTTCACGTTTACAAAGTTTCACGTCATAAATAGAGCTAGGAATTTTAGGTGCAAAATTTTGGTGAAAAAGGTGCAGAAAAGTGGTTTAATTTAGCAGAAAAAGGTGCAATTTTTAAAATAAAAGTTGCAAATTTACTATGTAAATAATCATTAAAGATTACCAAAACCAATTGCAACAAGTAACTAACGACACAAAATTCACGCATGTTGTCTTATATTAAAGATTCTGTGCAAGACAAGTCCCAGAACATTATGTTATTTAAATCATAAGTCCAGAAAACTGTTAAAGCAGATATTATTTAATAACTCAATGTTTTTTTCCAGTGAGGTTGCACCTTTGGTCACTAAGTAAATACTTGTATGTTGAAAAGGAACGTTCCACATCAACAGATACAAGTGGTGCGTATTTTGTTAGCAGTCTGTAATTAAAATCCTTGTTAGTTGCAACGTTTCTCCACATCAGGGTTCTTGGCTAAGCTCTGCTCTAGCTTCTGTTTTCCAATCCCCTCCAGTGCTGTCTTGACATCCATCGAAATAGCCCATTGTGAATCTTTCTCAAGACACTACTCCTCCAATCTTGTAATGGTAGTTGTAAAAATAGAATAACCGTGCACAATAAGAAGTTCATCTTGCAACTCCTGTTTACCTGCTAGTTCTCTGGCCTTTTTTTACAGCTGAAGAATCATTTGGTATTTCATATAAGAAATCAGATATAGCCTTAAAATTGTTACAAATAAACACCGCAGCCTTCAGCCAAGTACCCCATCTAGTGAGAACCGGGGAAATTGGAAGAGGAAGTCCGGTAACTTCTACATACTTTTGTATCCTAGTAGGAGCCTTTTTCAGCAACTTCTTAATGCAAGACAAAAAATTCATTTGCATATGAATATTCATCTTTTATTGCCTCACAAACTCGATGCAATGCATGTGCAATGCAGGTGACGTGTTTTAGATTAGAGTACATAGGTTTGAGGCTAGCAATAGCCAATAACATGTAAGGTGCTTGGTCTGTAAGTACTAGCCACATTCGATCATATTGTATTTCATCAGGCCACAGCACCAAAACAGCATTGTTGAAACTTTGCATCACACTGGCATTGTCTGTTTTGTTCAGAAAATAGGTTTTCATCAACATGGGTTTCACTTGCTTCCCATTTAGAGATGCTACTAAAATGTATAGAACATATCTCAACTCTCTATCAGTGGTTTCATCTAATACGAAATATACTGGATTTTCACCTACTACTTGCCTGATCTGTTTTAATTTTTCTTCATGCAGAGGTTGAAGGTATGATTTTCGTAAGGTACTCTCATCTGGGACAGACTTCCCAGTATATTTCTCCAAATATGCTTTCATAATAGGGTTGTTAAGCTTGGAAAGAGGAATACTACATGCCACAAATGTCTTTGCTGTATCATTAAAAACTTCATTTTTATTTATTGAACTTGATGAAGCCAATGCCTTGCCAATAAACTGTTGTCGCACTACACCTTTATTGCTTCGTCGTTCCTTATTTTGCACATGTTTTGCACTACTTATATGCTGCGTAACACGAATGCATTGTTGTTTTTCATCAATTGCTATTTAAATATCACAAAGAATGCACCTGATAACAGATCCGTCACTCTGAATTCCATCTGCACTAAACTTTTTAACAATATCACGTAGTTTATAGGAGTTCACTTTCGGTTTCGGCATACTGTATACTGGTAACTCAGGAAAATAGCAGACTGCTCTAGTCAAATATTATTTTGAACTGAAACATTTATTCACGCACTCAACAACCTTCCTTGCTTGAACAATAGCTTTCGCATAACTGTGGTGCAATGAGGCGCAAACTAATTTGAAAGGAATAGCCTAACGGGATTGCACTGAAGTGGAAGCAATATGATGTGTACTGTTACCACATATCGTTACCAACCCTTGAAATTGTATTTGAATAAATGTTATATATATATTATCTTGGTAAGAAAATGTTCCAAAGGATACAAAAAAGGTTTGAAAAGATGCAAAATGTGCTAGCATTGAAAAAAGGTGCAACTAAAACACAGTTAGGGACATTTATTTAATGTTTTCTTTGCAATACTAGATAATTTGAACATTATAGTAACAAAACAAAACAAAAAAAAGTGCAGCACCTAAAATTCCTAGCTCTAGTCATAACACTTGATGCTACATTCAAGCAGTATTATTTTAACCTGAAGTAATTGTTACGCTAATGGAAAATAGCTTTGTTATTTCGACCGTCTGAACCATGCGATTTTCACTTACGAATACTTACCATAGTGTGCTATTCAGTATTCCTTCTTTTACACTAGTACAGAATATTATCATTTATTACTTTCGTGCATCATTAAAATAAATTCTACAGTATTTCGTACAAAATTTCCAAACATCTTCTACAAGAAAGAAAGAACATTAAAAAAAAATAATAATAAAAGATCGGCATATCTGAGGTTTGCACCTTGAATCCCACTTTCCGAACGAACGATTCTTCATATCTGGCACGTTACAACTAAGCTAAATGTTCACGGGGTGTCCATCTTTAAAATAAGGCCGCCTCATATAAGCGATTATCAACGAAATCTTCGAAATGTTATCAGTAGCGTACTGGCTCCTAACACATTAAGTAGTATACTTACTTACTCACTGGCACCATCGAAACCGTATGTTCACGGCCGCGCGGACGTAAGCTCTCCATACATCCCTATCCCGAGCTAATGCTTTCCAATCATTCCCTGTATAATCTACTTCCCTCAAATCATTGTTAATGTTATTCTCCCACCTCATTCTTGGTCTACCAACCGGGCGTTTTCCCTCTGGCTTTTCTACAAGAAGCTTCCATGCAAGTCTTTCATTCCCCATACGTGCAACATGTCCTGCCCATCGCATTCTACGAGACTTAACTGTTCTTATTATATCTGGCTTCCTATAAAGACCATGTAGTTTATCGTTATGTAGTCTTCTCCTTTCACCTGTCTGTTCATCTCTCTTTGGTCCAAACATTTTCCTAACTACTTTATTCTGTACTTGTAGTCTCCTTTCCTCCCTTAAAGTAAGAGTCCATGTTTCGCACCCATATAATATAACTGGTACAATAATAGTTTTATATATTTCCAGTTTCCTTTTTTGAAAGGAGTTGGGACATCAAGAGTCTCTGCAATGCATAATAGCATGCATTTGCAGAATTGTGCCTATGCTTAATTTCTTTGTGCATCTCATTCCTATTTGTGATTATTGTTCCTAGGTATTTGAATTGAGCCACTTCCTAAAAATTTCCCTCATTTTGTCATTAGCTGTCCATTTCCATTATATAATGAATTTCTGCGCGTGACCATATATTTAGTTTTATTGATATTTACTTCCAGCCCTAATTTCTTAGTGTTACTTAATAGTGTGTGCATTTTGTCCTTCAGTATCTCCTCGCTATCGGCCAATAATACATCATCAGCATAAACTAACAGCTATTTAATACCACTGAGTTGTAAGCTTTCCTCATTCTCTAAAGATTTAATGGTATGCAGTAGTACAAAATTAAATAGTAGAGGAGATAGTGCATCTCCTTGTTTCAACCCATTCTGGATTTCAAAAGTGTCCAAAAACTGTTTGCCTACACGCACCCTACTCTTTGTGCCATTTAGACACATTCATATAAGTCTAACTAACTTTTTAGGAATTCCAAACTCCAGCAGGATACTATATAACTTCTCCCTCTTAATGGAATCATATGTTTTTTTTAAGTCTACATATAGTTGATGTACAGTACCATTATATTCCCATTTATTTTCTAAAATTTGTCTTGTACTAAAAATCTGATCTGTCGTGGACCTGTTTCTTCTAAATGCGCATTGGTGATCTCCTAGAATGCCATCAATATAGGGAGTGAGTCTGCTTACTAATATATTTGTTAGAATTTTGTACGAAGTTGAAAGCAATGAGATGCCCTTGTAGTTGTTGCAGTCAGTTTTATCTCCTTTCTTATAAATTGGTACGATAATCGATTCCTTCCATTCATCTGGAAGAGCTTCTTTTTCCCAAATCATACTAAGCAACCAGCGTATCTTGTCCATCAATTTTTCCCCCCCGATTTTATCAGTTCTGCTGGGATCTCATCTGAACCTGATGCTTTATACATCTTCAATTTTTCAATCGCCATTTCAACCTCTTATGCACTTGGTTCTGTGACTAACATTTCTGCTGTCTGTAAATTATCCTTTCCATCTATTTAATATACTCCTGGAATCTGCAATCATATCCCCAATTTCATTCCGAATTATGTTTGTTCTAGTCTGAAACCCTTTCTTCTCTATACTAATTCCCTGATATAATTCTCTAATGTTCCTATTTTTTGCATTCATTTCAAGATCATTAATCTTCTCTCTCAAATATTCCCTTTTTTACTCTTTAGTAACTTGGTGGTTTCCCGTCTAAAACTATCCAATTGCTCTAAATTTACCTTGTTTGACTCGTGTAACCATTTCATTCTTGCTAGCTTCTTTTCTTTACAATGTTGGCACATTCCTCATCAAACCATTTCTTGTTTTGCCTCTTTTTAAACAACCAATGCTTTATGATGCTGACAATTTAATAGAATCTCTTATAGGCTGAGGCTAATTGGGATTTCCAGATCCTTGATCTGGTCAAAAACTCTGATGGAACTGATATTTAACCTCTGGGGTGAATTTCGGTGAAGTCCGGAGGGTCTAACTTAGCCAAATCCACTCTCCTCACCTCCAAGTTAGGCCCTCGGGACCTTCTTAAAATCTTTTAAGATTTTAAGATGCAAAAGAGAGAGTGGGGTGTGGAAAGAAACGGGAAGCTACCACACCTATATATCCCTAGTAAAGCTGCAATATGGCATGATGAAAAGATAGGAGAAGAAATGTCAGAAGGAAGAGAAATTGGAAGAGGGGTGAGGCAAGGATGTCCTCTATCACCTACCCTTTTCAACATCTACCTGGAAGACCTAATGAAGAGCTGCTTCAGTAATACGGGAGGCGTAAACACGGGAAGAAGAAGAATAAAGTGCATAAGATTTGCTGATGATATGGCTTTGCTAGCAGAAGATGCAATGACATTGAGGAACATGATGATGGAGCTGAATGATAAGTGCGAGGATTATGGGATGATGATAAATATAAATAAGACAAAGACCATGATTATAGGAAAGAAACAAATGAAGATAAACATGAAGATTAAAGATGAGGCCATTGAGCAAGTGGAGAGCTTCAAATACTTGGGTTGTACTATCAGTAGTAACATGAACTGCAGTCAAGAAGTAAAGCAGAGGATAGCAATGGCAAAAGAAGCTTTCAAGAAGAAGAGAAGCATTTTCTGCGGACCTATGGCAAGAGAAATAAGAATGAGGCTAGTGAAGTGCTTTGTGTGGAGTGTAGCATTATATGGTGCAGAGACGTGGACATTACGACGGAATGAGGAAAAACGACTGGAAGCTTTTGAGATGTGGATATGGAGAAGATGGAACGTATAAAATGGACAGACAAAGTAAAAAATGGAGATGTGCTAGACAGAGTGGGTGAAAGGAGAACAATGCTGGAACTCATAAAGAAGAGGAAAAGAAATTGGATTGGGCACTGGCTAAGAAGAAACTGCCTGCTGAAAGATGCTCTAGAAGGAATGGTCAACGGAAACAAAGTTAGAGGCAGAAAAAGACATCAGATGATAGACAATATTAAAATAAATGGTTTGTATACAGATATAAAAAGGAAAGCTCAGTCAAGGAAAGAGTGGAGAATGCTGAGTTTGCAGTGAAAGACCTGCTCTTGAGCAGACCACTATGAATGAATAGCCTTCCATTCTTTATTTATCAGTTTCTTCTTCGTTTACTACATTGTCATCTGAAATTCCAGTACTTCAAATCTATTAGCAATTTGATTTGGTATTCTTGACACATTTCATCATTTTTTAATTCAAATTTTACAGAATCATCTTTAGCGTTTGTTCCTCTCATAAGTGATAGCCATTGTCTAATTTTCACTCTGACCAGATGGTGATCTGAATTGCAGTCTGTCCCTCTAACTGATCTAACATCGATGATGCTACTGTGCCAGCGTTTATCCACTAATACACGATCTATCTGGTCCCGAGATTCTCCATCTGGGTCCGTTCAGGTGTATTTATGAATATCCTTATGCTGAAATATTATAACGTGCAAATTTAAATTTCTAGACTACAAGTTGCATATCTCAAATCCTTTATCTAAGACTCCTCTACAATACCTGAAAGTTTGTCGGTGTATTATAAATACAACAGGGCCTAACTGCAGATATCATAAAAAATGGATAAAAATATGGATGCAGAGGCGATATATATTTATGTTTTATACCGGACGTTAGAGGAAAAATAATTAACGTTGGGAACTCTAATAAAAACTATAATCAAAGTTAGGAAAAGGCTTTAAGAGATAAAAACGGAGGAAAATTAATGAAATATTAAAAGATCTGGGAGTTGCATGTCACAACCCAACAGCTCAGGTCTTGGGAAAAACATATTTTTCAAGCTATTAGGACACAGTTACGAAAATACCAGAAATATGGCACCTTTTGAATAACACATTATATAAGGAAACAAACACCTTATATAATCTACACCTGACAAAACCAAATTATTACCCCATATTAAGAAATATTACTATGGCCGCCACGGACTCTAGCTGGAAGGGGAAAAAATGACGGAATAAATACTCGCGATTTTTAGACGAAAAGTCAGACTGAGGGCAGCTTTTGGAACGAACTAGGACGGACATGATTTCGAATCTCGGAGTGTGTGAGTATAATTGCAATTTTATATAAGTTCCAGGTTCAATAATTAACTTTAACAATATACAATTTGAATAATTAACTTTAATATATTTGAACAAATTAAGATTTAACATTATAATTTGAATATTCAACTTTAATATAGTTGAATAAATTAAGACTTTAACAATATATACTTTGAATAATCCACTTTGAATTAACTTGAATAAATAGAGATTTTAAGAATATTTTAGTTTGAAAACTTTAAGTTGAATAAATAGGATTTTATCTGGAGTCGAAGGAAGGACTTCAAACTTTACGACGGTATACGTCACAATCTCGAGTTCTCTCATTGTTTAATGTAACAGCATAGGGAAATTAATGTCATAAAATAAAGAAGGAAAACTTGTGTCTAGAGCTATAATTACGTGTACTTTTGTATATGCATTATTTACTGCAAAGTTTTATAATATATATTTGTTAAATAAGAGTTGGTATCGCTGGGTTATGTGTGGAATTTATAACGGTACCGGCATTCCTTCCCATAAATAGAAGTAGACCTTGAAAACCACCCTACCCTTGATGACAAATAAACGTCTTCTACAACTAGACTGGTGACAGCTTAATACCTATTGCATAAAACCATTGCCCTTTTACGCCCTTTTCCGCTACCTTATAATCTATCCTATATAGGTTATAATACAGTTTATAGGTTATACATAACACCATCAATTAATTTATTCAAAGATATTTCATTATAAAATCCAAACAAGTAGGCCTATATGAACAAAACATGATAACCAGAACAAACAGCCTTCCATGAAATAAAGCACTGACAAAATTTAGAGTGGGTCCAGTTTATATACCTGCTATTTATGTTGCATAAAGATACTGAACTCAGTAGATGAAAATGTAACAATATCTTATCTTGAATGGTTCAGAGCACAAGTAGATCAAGTCCAGTATGTCACATTTTGAGAGACAAGATATTAAAGTTATTAAACCACAATTAAATCTAGGGAGTGTTTCAAAACTCTCTTTGCAATAAGTTAGATTTAACTATGAACCTAGTGAAATGTAGTTAGCATTATTATAATCATTTTTTTCATAAAATGGACCTAGTACCCATACAGTGCCTATTCTCGTTCTAATTGTGCTATGAATAGTCCAATTATATATTTTGTTCCTAATACATAGTTAGAAGCTTCTTCTGTATTTTCTGATAGTATACTTTAATGCCTTTCTGTCAAAATTGTTTTTTAAGATGAAAAAGTATGCACCACATCACATGATGTTATGGTAGTACACTTGTATCATGGTATATTGGATAGTTTTATGTATGTGAGAATAATGTTGGCCTTATCTAGTAGAACTTAACTAATTATTTCACAATGTGTGGAGTAAGACCTGCATTTTTTCAAATATTGCTCTACGTTTAGCAGCAGCAGTCTTTCCTACATTTCAATGCTATAATCCACTCACAGAATAAGGACCGACCTTACTTAGCGAGAAGGAATTGGCAGCTATCTGACTAGAGAAGGGTAGGTGGTTATTATTCTAACATTGTTTTCTACTTCTTCAGGTTCATGTTCCTGTTCTGGGGTCGAGTTTCAAAAAAGCCACCATCTAACTTAATACTTCCATATTACATTGTCAAAAAATTCCAGAATTAGTCACTTAAAATATTTTAAACAAATTCCTAGAACTTTTATTCAAAAAAGAAACACAGTTCGAAAATATGAAGTATTATGGAATTTTCACTAAAATATATTTTGCCAAAATATGAAATATTGAAACCAATTTTGATCTTATTTGATTCTAAACATGTTAAAACATAAATATACTTTGTCTGAGCTCTCTGACTAATAGTTTAAAACATGAAATTTCATGTAATTCCTCATTGAAAGAAATAACTGTAAAAGTCTTATATAGTACATATTTCTTATGATTTGCTATGTTTCGATAAATATTGAACAATGTTTTGTTCATTATATTTTTTCATGTTGCTTTCTTTGTTTTCATTGACTATACAATTGTATATGACAACTGAATGCTACACTAAATGAATTATTTAAAAGGATACAATTTGAATCATAAATATTTGCACTTTAGCCTGACTTCTCCAACTCTTAGATGCAGACTTATTTATCTTGATTATAAATTACAATAATTTGATAGTTCCTTTATCACATCACTCTCTTATTCCATGGCAGACAAAATAAATTTTGTAAAAATGATTTTTTAATCTAAATATCTCTCTAGAACTATGCCTTTTTTAAGCTTAAGGTTTTCAATGATGAAGCTAAAACTGGGTTCTTTCTGTGGAAATTTCCTTAATTAACTATATTACACAGGATTTCCTAGTACAGGGAAATTATCGTATTGCATATTGACAATGTTAAAAACAGAGAAATGGAATGATTCTTCAGAGCTTCCTCTAAAGAACTCCATTATCTGCCATGAAATAATCCACTCACTCAACTTACTTTATTACACAGTTCATATCCTGACCAACATTATACGTGAAGTGAAAAAAAAGTTTGTTTCTTTATGGCATAACCTCGGACATTTATTCAAACTTTTATTGATTTTGTAGAAAGAGTATTGTTACCTGCTACTGTGTACCCTGAATCATCTATTCAGAATCATCTAGAAATACTTCTGTTTGAAAAGTCTAAATTAACGAGAGAAAGTTAACATTAAAAAATTTATATTCACAATTAATTGATTGTTTCCTGTTCCAGTGCATACATATTGACTAAAATCAATGGAGTCAACCCACCACCTGCTTTACCATTTTCTTTGCAGTACAAGTCTACTTTTCAGTTGTGTGTCTGAAGAGCTTACGTGTTTAGTGCTGAGTGTTAAATATTATAATTATACTTCTTCTTTTCAAAACAATTAAGAGAGATGGTGTATTGCTTGATAATCTAAAGGAATAATAGGTACAATAACTGTTTTTGCTATGTGTGGGATATTTAGTATATTTGATATTAATGAAAGTTGCACATTACAAAGTGTGCACAGTCTCAATTAACTACTTTTCAATAGTATATCGATGGTGGGCAATGAAAATCTCGTAACTCTGTTTCGGTAAATTTTACAGGAGAAACAAATAGTTGTTTAAATAATTATGAAAATTGATACAGCAATAGTTCCCACATATTTTACTACAAAATATATGTGAAGTTGTGGTAATAAATTTGATGTCCATATTCTAAACAGGTTATGCATCACATATTTCTGTGCTGACTGCAAGAGTTATGTGGTTTTCAATGACTGATGGAGTTACGAGGTTTTCATTGCCTACTCTCGATATGCAAAAATTTAATATACCAATTTGGATTTTAACGAATTTCGATCAATTAAAAAAAATGGTATTAGATCCTAAATACCTACAACTTGGATAGAAACTATCTTGTTTATGTAATTATATCTTGTAAATTAAATCATGAGTATTAATTCAAAATCTCATTTTATCAGAGAAACATAAAAAAAGGTCACAACAGCTTTGTAAATTATAAAAACAGATCACAAACAACAATTAACAAAAGCAGAACACAAAATTAAGACAAAATTGCAAAATATCCTAACATACAAGAGTATACATGTTTTGCAAAATTACAGAGAGTGGAAAGAAGTTACAGAAAAAAAAGAAATAAATAAAAAAATGCACCATGATTAATAGTTCTACTAGATCCTGGGTTTCTCATTAAAGTACAACCAAAGCACTACTCTCTGACAGAACTTAGTGAAAGGAAGCAGAGTTTTCAGGGTATTCATTTACACATATATTTTTATACCTGTAATAGGAACACATATGTTTGGCTGAAGTGTCTGAAGTACACTATTGCTTATATTATTATTTAGTAAAATTTATTACATTTACCTATGTTACACAAAATATCGTTGCGGTTTGCAATGAAACAAAACATTTATTTTAACATTTGTTCAGTGTATAAAAAGTTTAATACTAACATATTATTACAACAGTTTCTCTTTATCTTTGGATGAGTACAAAGGAAACAACGATTTAGCTTTTCATTTCTACAATAATATACCTAATCAATATGAATAGATTTTGAAATAAATTATGATTTACCTTAATGATAATTTTCAATATTTTTTTATTATAATGCAAATTTAATACTGTGACAATGATGTGCAGGTTTCTGTTCATGTAGTTTCAGCATAATATTATAACAGCCACTTTATTTTTTTCCACAATTTATCAATAGTAAAATTAATCACAATTTGCACTAATAATTAATTTTAATTCTATGTTTATCTCTCACACACAACTAATTCACAGTTTGTGAAGATTATACCCACTATTCTCACACTTCGTCCATCGCAGCCAAAAGTACAACTAACTGGCCTCCTTCCTTCGTCTCAAATACATACACGGCGAGGAACGTTATAGGTTTAGGCATTTAACTTCCGAGCTATAGAATATCAAGCAGCAAAAGCATCTGGCAATCAATCTTTCTCGAAAGGAAAGGGAGATGTTGGCAGAAATAACTTGACTAACAGCCCAGAAATATCTGTGGTTCATGCGACTCGCAAATCTATTCTCACCAATGGGAGACCACCATTCTCATGTTGCCCACACAATTTAAACGTGGTTATTACGATGCCTCCGAGTATGTATGAAATATGATATCCTGAGTACAAGATTGATAACAAAGAGATCATTTTGATGTTTCACAATTACTATGTGTGAGTAAACGTACATTAAGTTATGACTGCACAGTCAGAATAATTAATGGTTTGAAATTTTACATAAATATAAAAGTAAAATAAGATTGATATTATCATTAAATTTACTACAAATTTACAAGCTATTTAAGTGGATCTTCAATACCATGCAAACGAAAATGTGCATTACAATTGCCCTTCTGAGAAAATGATTTATTACAAACTGTACATTTGAATGGCTTCTCATTACCATGCAAACGTAAATGCACATTAAGTGAGCCCCTCTGAGTAAATGATTTATTACAAATAGAACATTTGAATGGCTTCTGATTATTATGGGAATGTAAATGTTCATTAAGATATGACTTCTTAATAAATGACTTACTACAAATGGAACAATTGAATGGCTTCTCATTACTGTGCAAACGAGAATGTAAAATAAGATATGACTTCAGAGTAAATGATTTATTACAATCTGAACATTGGAATGGCTTCTCATTATTATGCAAACGTAAATGTGCATCAAGATATGACTTATTTGTAAATAATTTATTACAAATAGAACATTTCAATGGCTTCTCATTATTATGCGAGTGTAAGTGTTTATTAAGACTGGACTTTTCCGAATATATGACCTAGTACAAAAAGAGCATTTAAATGGCTTCTCAATATTATGCAAATGTAAATGTATATTAAGATATGACTTCATAATAAATGATTTATTACAAACTGAACATTTGAATGGCTTCTCTTGAGTATGACAACGTAAATGATACTCAAGATGTGACTTCCGAGTAAATGACTTACCACAAAGAGAACATTTGAATGCCTTCTCACTATTGTGCAATGGTAAATGTTTATGAAGATATGACTTCATAGTAAATGATTTATTACAAAAAGAACATTTGAATGGCCTCTCACTACTATGAGAAAGCAAATGGCAATTGAGATGTGATTTCCGAATAAACGACTTACTACAAACAGAACATTTGAATGGTTTCTCATTAGTATGTAAACGGGAATGTATATTAAGATATGATTTCTGAGTAAATGATTTATTACATGCTGTGCATTTGAATGGCTTTTCATTATAATGCGAACGCAAATGTTCATTAAATGCAAACTTTCGAGTAAATGTTTTATCACAAAGAGAACATTTGAATGATTTCTCATCAATGTGCAAAAGCATATGAATATTAAGAGAGCTCTTCTGAGTATATGTTTTATTACATATAGAACATTTGAATGGCTTCTCATTATTATGTGAATGTAAATGTTTATTAAGAAGTGACTTCTTAACAAAGGTTTTACTACAAAATGAACATTTGAATGGCTTCTCATTATTATGCAAACGTAAATGTGCAATAATATACGGCTTCTTAGTAAACGATTTATTACAAACAGAACACTTGAATGATTTCTCATTACTGTGTATATCTACATGTGTAATAGAACTGGACTTCTTAGTAACTGGCTTATTATTAACAAAAGAATTAATAGATTTATGTGATAAGTCATTGTCTCCTGTTTGTGAACACTGATCTGAAGTGCTGATTCCAGCTAGATTCTCTTCACTCTGGTCCAACTGAAAATAACATAATAAATATTAAATATATGAGATCATAGCATAAATGTAAGTATATTTCACTCACAAGTTAGAAGTAAATCTGCAATGTTGACATAACATTGGCATTATTCCTTCTGAGTTTGTAAAATTTGATATACCATACTTTATCCCACTATTTCAGTTCTACACAGTCTTAAAAGATGACCAACAAAGATAGCAGTGAAGCTCTTTGCCTTATGCAATAATATTGAAAGAATAAATGCAACTCTCAATAGGAGTGAAGTTGACAGCCACGAGGGGGCAGAATTGGGACTACAGCTAGTAAATGTGACCGTAAAAGAAATGGTATGCTGGGTCACAGTATGTGGAAGAATCTACCCACCAGCTGGTAGATGTGAAGAAATGGATGGTACTGGGAGTTGTTGTTAAAGTGTAGCCATGTGAAAGGGGAATGTGGTTTGGGCAATGGATGGTTGGATAGAGTGCAAATTTTATCAATGTGTAGAAATTAATTAGAAATTTTGCACATTTATATATACTACTTTTAATTGTCATTTTGTCATGACAGTCATAATAGTTTCAATATCACATACAGGACAGTTCATCATGAGTTCATTTTGGAGACGTGGTTTTACATAAGTATTGCAATACTTAGTTGAGAAAGTTATTGAAAACCGAAGTAATAAAGAAAATAAATATATACTATACAAGAAATAATTAACTGATCTCAAAAATGCAGTCTCAAATAAACTAGGAACAAAATATTACTATAAACAATTGTAATATATGCATAACAGTCAACAGAGAAATTAAAAATAAATGAAAGACCTGATGTCAACAATAAGTAACAATGATAAAAGACAAAGTGATAATAATAACAGCAGTGTCAGGAGATGAAAGAGGTATGGATCGTTAGCAGCTACAACAATATTATAATATGTACTAATATTATATAAATATATATTTATTTAAAAGAGAGACACTACTGATTTTATTCATTTTCTTAGCCTGGTGGAGTTAAAGCCATGTGGTCTTCTCTTCCACTCACCAGGACAAACATATGTTAGACTAGACTATATCACAATAAACTCCAATATTAAATTCGATCAATAAGATATTACACCTTTAAGATTAAGATTGGTAACATAATAATGTTAATGATAATTAAAAACCAGACAAAATCAATAATAAAATGTACAAAAGCAAGATAAATTAAATTGTTTGGTAGTCTGTCCCTATCTAAGGTAAATTAACTAATTTGTCAGTTAAATAATATTAAAACAAACAACATAAGTTATTTCTTAATCTTAATACTTTGACTCATATAGATAGGAGAAATATAGAGGCATTGGAGATGAGACTTTTAAGACCAAAGGCAGGCTACACTCTTATGGACCAGAAAAGAAGTTCTGAGATAAGAGATCAATTAAAAATTTTTAATTGATGGATAAAATTTACAAACAAAGACAAAATTGGTACTAATATCTAATAAGAATGCAGATGATAGAACACCTAAAATGATTTTAAACTATAGACCCTTACGATACAGAAGTCAAGGAAGACCATTTGCTACATGAAAAGACCAAATCTCTTGAAGTCGGAAAGGGCCAGAGGGCCTAAGCCTTGACGTTGATGATCTTAATACAAATATCATAAATAAATTTAATTAATTGTTACATGAATGCTATCAGTGAGATATATAAGTTAGTTAGTTAGTTATTAAATAATTCTTCAGTTTGTTTCTGAACAATGTTACAATTTGACAGTCTCTGATATGAGGTGGGAGCGAATTAAAATATTCTGGCAAATGAAACTGTAAAGATAATGAAAAATACACAATATGATGATGTGAACAAATGTCTTAGTTATGTGTGTTGCAGAGTCTAATGAAGTGGCGGTGATAAATGATTAGGCAATGATATGTAGAGTATTTTTATAAGAGAACCACGATGATTGTTCCAGGGAGAGTGTAACATGATCAAATCTGTGAATACCATAAATAAAACGTGCACAAAAATTAAGAACACGTTGAAGCCTCTAAGAAAAAATAATATTTAAATCTGTAAAAAGAGTATCACAAGAATCAAAATGGGCCATGCAAGTGCTTCTATTAACATTTTTCCCATAATGCACAGTAAACAGTTTATGAGATTTAACAAGAATATTATTAAAAAGACTGCTCTGCATATGTGATTTATTTGTATATTCCAAATTAGATTGTTGACCATATATATTCCAGTTTTTTTACTGTCTCACTATGAGGGATTTTAACCCCATTAATGACAAATGCGAGACTGATATATAGGTTATTTGTAACTAACAGTATCTGCTGATCCATAATGACAGATTATAACTTTCTAGGATTTAGTTGCAGTCCATATTTTACTTTTCACGTCATTAGCGAGTCAAGATCCCACTTTGTTTTGGCAATAGTCAGGATTTATAGAATATTTTTCTGCATGACAGTAGATGTGCATATCATCTGGCAATAAATAATGTTTTCAGTGCTTTGAAGAATTTATGTTATTCATGTAAATTGAAAAAAAAGGAGAGGTCCAAGCACTAAACCTTGTGGAACTCCAGTTAACTGAAGGGCTGAGAAGAACGTAGTATAGGATTTTCAACAACATATTATGGCAGTCACGAAGGTAGGAATTGAACCCTTGCTGGATACATCAGAATGTGAGAGGTTTTTAAGTTTATGGAGCAATAAGTCCAAATCAACCGTGTCAATTGCTTTATTAAGTTCAGTAATGTTGGAACTATAAGTTTTTGATTATCAGCAGCTTTGTGTATGTCTTCATACATATTTAGTTAAGTAGTATTTGTATTTTATCCTGTCCTGTAGTCTGACAGAAATTGATCTAAAAGATAATATTCATTTAGGTAGTCAATCAGTTGTTCATGGACAATCGTTTAAAAGCTATTGAAAAGGTAGGTAAAAACCAATCAAATAGAAGGTTGTTTGAGACTGAGGGAGTTTTAACTACGGGCATTGGGTGAACAAGGGCTAGTTTCCAATTTGAAGGATATGTAGAAGTTTGTAGTGAGGAGTTAAAAATATGAGTTATAGTAGGTAATATAATGTAAATTATTTAGTTCAGTAGAGTGATATTTATATGATTAGATTCTTCTGCTTTGGTTTTAATTCGCATGATAGCTTTCTTTACATAATAATCTGTAATATGAGAAATATACATGTTTTCTGTCAGGTGGGTTTATCAGTAACAATTCATTTTTCTTTTGGAGTAATAACACCTGTAACGTTGTCACTGAGTGTGTCAAGGAAAACAGGTAGTTGGTCTACCTTAATGTTTTCCCCCATATTCCTATTATTTTAAGTATTTCAAATTTCTGAAGCATTGGTATTTGGTTGTGTAAGGCTGTATAAATGTCTGAGTTTGGCGATTATGAAAGTTTGATTAGTCTTGTTACATAACTGTTTATATGATTGATAGTTTTGACAGTTTTGTCAAGTTTATATTTCTGATATGCTGCATCTCTATCAGCCATAAATTTTTATGAATGATAACAGTCTTCAAGGGAGTGGGATGTCTTCACAACAGTTTAGTTTTCAAGGGAAAGGGTGTCATATAATTGAAATATAAGGTAATTTAATGCTTTAACTTTTCATTTACAGAATATAGCATCCATATTCAATGCCACAGAATCAGCATTGCTTCGTCAAGTAAGGCTGTATTATATTACATGTTTTAGGTCTCTATTCGTAATAGTCTTACGAGTCGGTTTAGGACACTGCAGTGAATTCTAAGAATATAATAACATGTATGATATTCCAGTTGTGTTATTTGTCTGTCAATTAGTACTCTATCTGGATTAATTGCAATTAAATCAGATAACATCTCAGAATGGTGTGTAATGATGGGAAGGTTTTAGGGGAAGGGTAGTTATATCACAAGCCTAATTAGTACTCTATCTGGATTAATTGCAATTAAATCAGATAACATCTCAGAATGGTGTGTAATGATGGGAAGGTTTTAGGGGAAGGGTAGTTATATCACAAGTCTGCAACACAGTCATCAGCTGTTGAGTATATCTGTTGCCAGTGTCTAGTAAATTTATATAAAAGTCATTGAAGATGATAACCTGTTCAAAATGTATTCACACATTTTGAGGATGGATTCTATTTCAGTTATGGTTTTTATTTTAGGAGGAAGATTTACAATTTTAGGATTTAGAACTGATCTAACGTAGGCTCCTACACTACACCTATAACTGTATGCATGATCATATCTCAGAAAAATATAACCATCAATTTAATTACAAAAAATGTAATGGTGGGATTAAGCCACGTTTCACATATCAGAATAGCCTGAAGATTCACAGAAAAGAAAATTGTGCTAATTTCGTCTATATGTGCAGATGTATTTTGTGAATTTGACACATGGAGGGAGGTAGGGTAGGGGAAAATGCTATTTCTAAAACATTCCTTGCAGTATTGTATTTAATAGTGGGTGAGGAAGGGTTATTGTCCTACAACCTGCCAGAAACACTAAAAGAACATCATTATTTTGACAAAAAATTTTCCTAATATATTTTAACTAAAATTACAAACAGAACTGGTAACATTAACCAGTCAAGTGTCAATGACATAATAACTCGTCATAGTGTTTTACCCCTTCACAGTCAGTCTAGTGGCAATTTAAATTTAAGGCTTGGGCATTTAATTTCTATGGTTCAACTGTTACTTCACTGTGTTTGTATTACGATATTTCTGTCAATTTTTATCTAAATAGGAAGAAATAAATCTATTCAACAGAGTAAGAATTACATTATAATGCATCTAATTTGAGTGTGTATGGGATAGTTGGTTTCCTAATAATAACATAATGAAATAATATCCATTCCTTCTGAAAAAATCCCATTATCTCTCTTTATATGCTTTGTATAAACTTTGTATGTAATGTATGTGCTATGTTCCACTCATCAAGACAATATTTGTACACTAATGCTTGGAGTTAGAATTGTAATTCTACCTTGACCATGTGGTATCTTTCAATTTCCTTCTGAAGCGGTCAGGTCTGTTTACTTCGCCAGAATTTCTAGAAGGTTTTGTTTTTATGAGGGTGAAAGACTCATGTTATGATGTATTTAGCTATACTGTGTGAACCAAAGAATATTTTCTAAACTTTTTTTACTGATTTATATATGCTAACTAGAAAAAAAATTAGTATTACTGCAATTGTAAATTCGGACTAAGTGTTATTATTACTAGAGATGTATATACTTATATACTGATTCAAAAATGTATGAAACATAGAGTCTAAAAATTACTGGAAGCTAAAAGAGAAAGATAAAAACACTGTATCTATACTTACAGTTTTAGTAATGAGGTATCCAATTTACTAAAATAATGTTTATGTCATTACTTACACTATTTACAAAATGAATAAAGTTTTCTATAGTCAATCACTGTATGAAATAGTTCAACAGTAGCAACAAGCCAACAATAACATTATTTCCTCATTGTTAGTCTCTCTCCATTCTGTTACTCTAAATTTTTATTGTATATTGTTCTTACTCTGTAAAAAAATTCTGCATTTCTGTTTTTTTCTATTACAATTTTTTCTAACAGCTGACTTGAAATATACTGTTTAAAATTTTCTAAAGGGTCTTTTGGGTTTTTTACAAGTACCTGAACCCCAGGCTATTGATAATTTGAAATTTGGCACGTTTGAATTGATATTATTCCAACTGGAACTTACGTCTGCACTATTTAGGCCTATGCTATTGACATCCCGATCTGACCTCCCTTCCAGCTCTACAACTTCCTCCAACATCATTAATATCATTACTTTCATCGTCAGTGAATCCTTCTATTGAAACATCACTGAAAAAACTTGCATCTAACTCACTGGCACTATCGAAACCGTAGGTTCATGGCTGCACGGACATAAGTTCCCCAAACATTCCTATCCTGAGCTAATGTTTTCCAATCATCCCCTGTATAATCAACTTCCTTTAAATCATGGTTAATGTTATTCTCCCACCTTATTCTTGGTCTGCCAATTGGACATTTTCCCTCTGGTATTCCTATAAGAAGCCTCCATGCACGCCTTTCATTCGACATGAAAAAACGTGCATCACTGTCATTAATTTCATAACCAGAAATGTTTTCAATTAAATCAAAATCGATAGATACTCTTAGACATGCTGTTTTTCCTAGCCAACATCATGAATTCCAAACACTATATAATACGAAATTTAACTAGACGGACTCCAATAACACATAACGGTAAACTATTGAAAACTGAAGAAAGATGTTTCACAATAACTTACAAAAGTCTGGAAAACAAATAAAGCCATTCCACCCCTCCACAACTACATAGTTTTGGTCTGGACTTGTGACAAATTCCCTGACGAAATTTTCCATCATTGCCACTGTCAGTAGTAGCGTTGAAAATTTAAAGCACCACTTGATTGGTTAAGAACATCTTAATATGTAGTATTAATTATTAACGATAAAAATGCTAATTGGCGATTTTCACTGGTCATGTTTTCATAAACTATTTACCTGAAGCCCAGGCAACGAGACATTCTTGATTAACATGAATTGCAACATCACTTTTCCACACATTCGTAACACCATATTTGGAGATACTTTCTTTTAAAAGTTTATATCTCATTTATGTGAGGCTTTCTTCACAGTTATACTACTTTCTTTTAATTGTTTTTTTGTTCGAAGAACCTCCAACCTCTTCCTAAAATTAATAAACATGATGATATCTGGTTGTAGCCGAATACGCCTTTCTCCTCATATGATGGCTCCTGTTAAATCACACATTTCTGTTTTTTTCACACTGATTTAAGAAGCCATATCAATTGCTATTTTGTCTGTATCCCCAGTGTTCTCCTCAGGAATGCCAAAATATGTAGATAATGGTGAAGTTGATATTGTTCTAAGAAATCCATTTTATCACATAACAGCTGCTCAAATTTTAATATTATCGCCTGTCTCCTGCAACGATAGTACAACTGCCTAATGACTTGAGTGTTCCAATCTACGGTTGTTAATTTCATCATGACAGCCTCATGCACCGAGTCCTTTAGAAGCTCCAATATGACAGGGTACCTCAAACATTCCGAAGCACATACTTTGTTATATCTTTATTCTTGTCAGTAATTCTTGTTTCACATTGTGCTATTATACACAGAATAAATCTACACACAAATAAATTCTAAATATCCAATAATATCTGTAAAACACAAACATCCACCTGCTAGAAACAGTGCAATAACATGAGCGACCAGTTTCTTTACTATTCACTGTCCACCATGATAGTTCTATATCCGGTTCTAATAAGAGAGAACTTGGGCAATATTGAAAAAAAAAAATTAATGACACAATATTGTAAATATACTTCCATTTTCAGATATTGCAGTACATACAAGTGAATGTAGGACAGAATACTGATATAATCACAATACAAGAGAAGAGATAAATTACTGATCCTCAGTATTCAAGCATAATTATATATTTACTATATTCATTATAACAAGAATCTGAATGAGAATCGCATAACTAAATGTGTTTTGTGCTCTTTCCTGGCAAAGGAATTATGGACCATTCTTTTTCATTGAAGTTACCGTAACTGGAATAGGTACTTCGAGATACTCCAAGAAGAGTTGTTCCATCAAGTGCAGCATGAAACAAACATCATTTGGCAACAAAATGCACACCTCCACACTGGCATTAACTTGTACAAGATAGGTACAATGTGTTATTGACGGCTGGATTGGTACCCATATACACAATGATAGGACTTATTTCTGGTGGCCTCCAAGATCACTGGATCACCCCATGCTATTTGTAAAGGACAAAGTCAATGTGATTCCATTACCTGTTAACCTGCACGAGTTGGGATATAGGATTCAAGAAGTAAAACCACGTAATACACATTTTGGAGCCTGACGACTGGCATGAGATCAAATAAATAACAAAGGTCACTTTATTATGAGAGTATTTTAAAAAAATGATTGAATGAATGAATAACATGCTTCATAATGCTACAGTTCCAAACTGGTTTAAACTATCTAGCTTTTGGATCAGGCTATGAAACGAAAACTTGCAAATCAAATTCATTTTATCATGAAAATATGGCCGGTGTTAAAAAAAAATTACAATGCAGCAAAAAAATGTACGAACATAAGAAATAGTGGATCCCAATGAGAAAAGCAGTTATTATATATAGAGACACCATGCTGAAAAGAAGTTACTATTATATTGGTGGATAATGATCCACCTCAATTAGCAATATGAATAAAAATGAAAAAGTTCATGTTTACTTCAATTTTGGAGAAATTTCTAATTTTTTAAGAATAAATATGAGAATGTTTGAGACTGTTATTTGATAGACTACTAAAGACTAAGAAAGCTATTTTTATTTTGAGAAACATCTCCTACCCATAAGAACAATGATTATAACTATGTAAGCATCCAGAGAAACCCTCTTCCAAATTCTAGTCTCCATAATAGGTGACTACAAATCTAGGAGTAAGATTTGAGAATCTTCCTGGATGCATATACAAGAAATGAAGATTTAGTTGTCTATTGTTTCAATAAGGAATGCATACAGGTGTCAGCTGATTACTTTTTGGAATAAAATAAAATTAGAGGCGAAGTTCGAACGATTGAATAGAGGATGTGCAATTTCTTACAGTAGTGAAGTGAGCCAGCAGTCAAAACAGGTATATTCGGTTTTTAAGGTTCTGGATGTAAAGGCACCAAAATCTGATTTATGAATCAGCTATCTTTCAAGTCTCACAAATAGCAGTGAGATGAATATATCAACAATAAGAGGTATCACGTGGTAATGTTCGAGTTAAATACAATGCCAAGGGAACATTTTTAATGTTCGAGACTCCCATATTGACAAATTCTAATATCTGCTTAGCTATACAAGAAAGTAACTCTAATGCTTTAGGTTTGGTTAGAATATCCCATCTTCCAAGGGATAGGAGACAATTTTGTGACACCAGTTCTAAACAAGTTCTGAAATAAAACGAGGTTGTCAACTATGAAAATAATTTCAGTAATTTTTGTATCTTTTCTACTTTGAAACACAGTGAAGTATGCCAAAGATACAGATTTCCATCTTGATAATGCACAGTGTATAAAAGATGACACTATTTCTGGGGTAAAAGACATACATATGAGAATATTCTTTTTTTGGTGAACTGCCCATACTACCTCTCTCTCCCATCAAAAAGTCAACGTGCTCCGCAAAATCAGATAGGATATGTTAATTCATATATTAAATTCACATTCAATCAAAATTTTTTAAAAGAGATTTTGTATATCTGAGTCTACAATTCTTATAACTATAATACATATTAAATCAAAACATATTTCTCCCACTTTCTATAATTATTAAAATGGTGTGCCATAATAAAAAATTAATTTTAGAGGTTTACTACTCGCTCTATGTATGGATTAAATAGTATTATAAAGGCTATATTCTGTCATTGGTTAAATGGTGAACATGTTGTTGCTCTCTGTCTTAAGTAGGTTTCCTACTGGTTTTAATAAATTATTAGTTAATGTTATTTTATTGCGACTGTTAGTAGATAATGGACAATCTTGTACACAGTGGTGATAAATCTGTTGGGAAAAAAAAAAGTTAAAAAATTCATACGGTATTGATGAGGGGAATGAAAAAAAGCCTCATCTAATAACTGCATAAATTAAGCAAATTCCTTGGCAAATTGTATTTATAATTTGACGTTGTTTGTTTATGGAATATATAATTTGAAATATATAATTATTAATTTAAGTCATATATACATATTAGTTATGAGAAACATAACTTTTAGATTATAGCTTTCATGTAAACAGCAGTCATAATGGTCAGATTACATTGATTATTATCAAAGTAAAACTTTCTCATGCTTTTTTCGTAGCTTGTACCAAGTGTCATAGCAAAAAAATTTAAGTAATGCCCAAGAGCAAAATTGTTACTTTTAATTCAGTACAACCTCTACTCCTAGTAGTCCGACTCTGGTGGTTATTGAACTCAACCTTACATATTAAATCCATTATGACAGTACAAAATGTAACATGTGGAAATACTAATTTGTAACATTTGTATTAGAATGAGTTATAAAAATGATTCTTATTTATTTCAGCACATTTTTACAGTGTCTAAATGTTGACTTTAACATGTTTCCTTTTGCGTCATTATTATAGCCATCAAACATTATTCATGCTTCTTGTAAAATTAGCTTCCGGCACTTATTACGATTGGAATCAACTCTCAACAAGTACACAAAGTATTATTGTAAGCAAGGTCTGTTGTAGTACTTCAGAGAGGCTGTGAGCACACGATGAAAATAAATAACATGTGGACAGATCTCTACTCTCATTGAGAAACCTAGGAGAGTTTTGATTGATATCTCTCACAAAAAGAAAAATGCTTTTCTCAAGTTACATTAAAAAATGTACAGTATAAAGAGAACTCCTCAATGTTTATTTGTATGGTCCTAAAACTAACTGCTGGACAGGATTCACTGCCACCTAATAAGCATTCTAGAGCAACTGCATGCTTGGAATTTTACAATCAAACTGGTGACTTAATTAATAAAATCATTACCTCAAGCTTTGTATCCTCAACTGCAACTGACACAAAACTGGATATGTTCTCACTTTTAATATCATACTGCTAATTTCATCAGGTTCTATTTTCATTTTAATCTGAATGTCCTGTAAAAAAAAATCACACAATATCATTAAGATGTTTTTGATCACAATGAGCAAATTAAAAGCTTGAACAATAATTTACTTATGGTTCAATTCCGGAATGTGATAGATGACCTTCATGTTAAATTCAAACATAAATATGTTATTCATTTCAAGCAATGACAAGTTTTTTTAAGAGCAACCAACAAACTCAATGGGAAAACTAAAGTCAATTATCAATTGAGTTGGTGTTTACTTGATGAAAATCCATATTTATTAATTAAATAAAAATAAAACATAGTTTTATTTGAATTTCATATTTAGTATATAATTCATTGACAGCTGTTTCGGTACACTGTACCTTCTTCAGACATGTTAACAAATTATATAATAAATATGAAAATCAAATAAAACGTTTTATTTTATTTAATTAATAAAATAAATTAGTTAATTTATGGACAATTGTAGCTATAGGACGACCAGAGTTCATATACCTCAGTACATAATAATTCTACCCAAGGGCAGGTCTTTCATTACAATCATAGCATTTTCATGCTATGCTTTGCAGCTTTACTAGGGAATTATAGGTGGTAGCTTCCGGTTGCTTTCCACACTGGTGAAGGATGATGATGATAATAAGGATGATTATGATGGCCGGATGATTTTCGGGGACCATTGGGCCCTAACCTTCCTGACACTTGTCTTACAGTTGAGGAAAACCCAAAAAAAAAAAGACCTCAGCCTGGAGACTGACCTGACCAGGAATTGAACACAGGCCTGCTGCATGACAAGGCAGCATGCTACCTTGAGACCACAGCGGTGGACCATATCCCTCAGAAATTCATAAATTAGACGCACCATAAAATTGGTTGATACAAATATCAAATAAGGACCATAATTAAACATTTGACTTACCGGCCAAGATTGTGATCAATGGATAATACATGAATGTATAATTTGCAATGGCCTGCATATTGGTAATTAATCTTTATCACAATGTATGAAAGAAGCAACAGTGCTTCCTTTCTTACTGTCCTTACATCTATTATTTAATACCTACACCTATGTACAATTTAATTTTTTTATTAAATTAATTTAAATATAATAAATAATGGCAAAGCCATTTGATAAAAAAATGTTAAATGTAGAGCAGTCCCAGAAAGAAAGTAAATATTGATACAAAAATTCCTATAATTTAGAGATCAGTTTATTCAAAACTTGATGAAGTTAACGATAAGTTATTTCAAGTTAAATATATGAAATCAGAGAAGAAATCTAGTAGTTCAGGTCGAAGTAGCCCTAATATAAAACTTCCAACCTATTATAACAAATTTTTAATATATAAAGTATAGTGAAGATAAAAATATGCAAACATCAAAAAATTCTTTTGTAAATAAATTTATTAACATTTTCTTAACTTTTTTCTAAAGTCAGGGTAATCTCACCTCGACAACTTGTAATATATTTTTGTTAATATTTTTACAAAATATAAACTCTAGACAAGGTTTGTCAATGCTTCTATTGGCTACAACGATGGAATGATATACAGAGATGGTCCGAACAATGGGCTTCTGTAATGCTAGCCAAGGTCCTCGAACATGCAACAAAGCCACCATGCAGCAGTACAATATGGGAGCACCATTTGAGAGAATCGCCATTAACATTGCTAGACCCTTGCCAGAGATAGACACTGCGAATTGATACCTGTTGCTGTCCATGGACTACTTCACTAAATGACCAGACGTTTATGCCCATACCCAACCACGAAACATCCACCACAGCTGATGCACTAGACAATAATTTTATGTCATTACAATCTGATGGAAAGGTAGAATTCTACGTAAAGACCACCGAGGAACATCTATGAAAGGTACTGTCAAGAAATCAGAGAGGTTGGACACCAAGATTCCATTGTTCCTCCTGGGCTACCTTGCATCTACTCTTGACACCACTGAAATGACTCCAGCCAATATGGTCTTAGGGAGGGAGTTGCAGTTACCTAGCAACCATCAGTTTGGTACTCCACTTGATGCTAACTAGTGGGCAACCGACTACAGGTGGGAGTTAACTTACAGACTGAGAGAAGCTCATTAGCATGCTAGAGAGCACCTTAAACTAGCCAGTGACAAAATGAAGATGTGTTTACGACTGTCGGGTTCAGTGAAAGTGACTAGGTCTAGCTGTATCTAATATTCTGACCACCCGTAGACTGGCTGGATGATCGTCCACATCTGTGATTAACACATTTCCATTTCTTCAAGCTTGGCCTGATCTTAAATTTAATTTTCAATATAAAATTGGTATAAAAATTGGATTTTAATGAGTTTTAATATTGCATATTTTAAGAAATTTTAATTTACTCTTACATAATCGACCTAATATTATTACATAAATGTGTACATATTTTGCATATTGTCAGGTGATGGCCGGGATTATTCTTCATGCAATATACATCATAAATAATCACAAACAGTTGGTAATATTTCACAATCTCTCTATTTAATTCTACAAATAATTATCAGTAGTAATGTTAAACTGAAAATACATATAATCACAACAGTTGGTAATATTTCACAATCTCTCTATTTAATTCTACAATAATTATCAGTAGTAATGTTAAACTGAAAATACATAAAACTGTTATTCTACCAGTTATATTATATGGAGGGTGAAACATTGGATTGTTACTTTAAGGGAGGAAAGGTGATGAAAAGTATTTAAGAATAAAGATCTTAGGAAAATTTTTGGACCAAAGAGAGATGAACTGACAGGTGAATGAAGAAGACTACATCATAACAGTGAACTACATGGTCTTTATAGAAAGCCAGATATAATAGGAACAGTTAAGTCTCATAGACTGTGATGGGCCGGACACATGGCATGAAAGGGGAATGAAAGACATGCATGGAAGCTTCTTGTAGGAAAACCAGAGGGAAAACACCCAGTTGGTAGACGAAGAATGAGGTGGGAGTATAACATTAATCATGATTTAAGGGAAGTAGATTATACAGGGTATGTTTGGAAAGCAATAGCTCAGGATAGGGATGTATGGAGAGCTTATGTCCACGCGACCATGAACCTACGGGTTCAATAGTGCCAATGAGTTAGTAAGTACATATCAGTAGTAACTTACTCATAATTTCCACTAACCGTTATTCTTGTTTTAATTTTTACCTCACACACTATTTGAGGGATGGTTCCAACACGTCCAGAGAATGTCAAATTCCCGTTTACCAAAGATGATTTTTACCACCTCAACCCTAACGGCAAAGAGACCTCGGAAGACCCTTCAACCGATGGAAAGATCAGTTTTTGTAGTCGCAGAACGGGCATCATCACCCAATACTGCATTCGGAAGAAGAGGAAGAAGAAGACTATTTGAGGTCAAAGTGAATGTTTCTGATCAAAGTTAAATTTATAGAGAGAAATTGTTGGACTTCACACACTCCAAGTAAAACAAGAGGATGTAACATGTCATGGTGACAGGAACTAATATTAAACACATTAAGTAAATATATGATGAAAATGTTGTCAAGTGTGAGCTCATGTACAAGAATTGGAAAAACATGGCAAGTTTGTATCTGATTGAATATAAATTGTGTATCTGGCAATTTTGTGTGATAAATCTGCTAACTTGAACAATGGCAATCCAGTATCAAATACTTTGTACATTACACAGCACCATTAATATCAAGTAGTATACAATTTACTATAAAAATGTCCTGATACTTAGTGTAACAGGAAAATGATCAAATTATGATAGTGATGACTAAGAGAAGAAAGGTAAAAATCAAGTGGTCTTATAATAGTAGTGTTAGTGCTATTTGGTACAGATTCTGATGCTGGTGGTTGTGAAAGTGGTTTTGATGTCTATAGTTGTGATAATGATAGTGGTGGTATTTGCAGTGCACTCTTACAACAAGGCATTGATAGTGTTTATGTTCAAAATCATATATCAGGTATAATTGAAATCAAATCTGGATATGCAAGACTAACTTAATTTATAACTGACGTTATTATTATTAATTTAACACTTCTCACTAAAGGATAAATTACATTAGAAGCGAAAAATTTTCGCCCAGACCAAGACTCGAATCCAGAACCCTAGGCATTCTAGGACAATTCTCTACCATCTGAGCTATCGGGGCGAGTTCCGATCTAGATGTAATTTTTTCTCTTATATACGTTGTAATTCCCAGCACCAAATGCTATGAAGCCTTTGCTTCTATCTTTGCAAATGGCGGCTCCTTAGTTAAGAAGACATGTTCTCTTCAAATTTAATTTATAACTATTTTATTTTTCATTAGAGATTCACATATGTGCCCCAAATGCATGACACCTCAATTCGTATCTGCAGGTGGTCATATTTATGATTTTTACAACATAAAATCTATCTATCGCAGCTCGGTAAGAACAGAAGTTATGAAAGTAACAACTGGTAGTACAGATAGAATGACTCAATTTTCTATCAACAAATAAACTCAAAATAAAACAATGTATCTTAGTAATAATTCTGTTAAAAGAGTCAGCAATCAATCTGGGACTCTAAGCAGCCATTCTCGCTATAACATGAGACATAACACCCAAAAGAATCAAAATTATCGAATGTCACAAAATGATAAAACAGTTATCCCGTCTACATAAAGAAGTATTACTTCAATGGATTCCGGCCCATTGAGGAGTGAAAGGCAATGAAACAGCCGATTTTCTGTACAAGAAGGCTAGCAAAATTGTTTCAAACCCAACTTCTACTCTAGTTTCCTTTCACTCTATCAAAAGAATTATCTCAAATAAATATATCAATAAACTTAGAGAAGAATACACCACCAAAACATCTGGAAAGGATGGGAAAATCTACAAGCTTATAACATTACTACATTACAAAGAAAATCTGCAGTACCAACATTCAGACTGCTAATGGGACATGACTGCCTGAATAAACACCTACACAGACTTGGCATAACGGATTCAGCTAAATGTCCTTTTTGCAATTCAAATGAAGATATGGAAAGAAACCATCTCCTCCGTTATCCAGCTTTTGTAGAAGAGACCAGCCTTTCTGCTAAATATTGGAGTGCAAGAGAGCGAATGATTTCATTATCAAGTGCTCGACATTAGATACCAACCAACCAACTATCAATCTGGGATGAAAATCCATCCAACTAAAATGGCAGATACAGTAAAAATGGTACAAAGAAGACAAAACAACTCAAATTAATCCCAACATGTATGAAAATAATAGTTATGTACTGTTGAATGAACAAATTAATTTTCTTTCATCTATCTTATTATGTATTTTTAAGAGTATCTTATCTGTTGATTGTCACATGACACCACCTTAAGATGACAATGTATAGGTGGAGCATGTGGTTTTGTTTTAAGTAGCATGATTTTTATGTGTAGACTTTGATAATGCTCTTTCAAGGGGAAACATGTATATGAATCAATTTGGGTATCTTTTTTAACACATTTATTGTATGTGTGCCTTTAAATGGACAGATCTGCATCCCAGATCTGACTCCGTTAGTGAAATTATTACCAAGATAGATTGTCTTATTTTGAGCAACATGAATTTCCATAAAGTGCCAAATCCATTAATAAACAATTAAATTACAAAATCATCTACCTTTTATATTTATATCTCTAATCAAATAAAATTTACATTTGCAAAGGTTTCATTTATGTATATTATCAAGCGCTTCTTAAGAAAACCAAACTGTATTTCATCATCTACTTTTATGATATTTATAAGTGGGTAATCCCGGAATAGTTTCCCTCCATGTAGCTCCACCTATTAAACAATTTAAATCTGGAATCGAATGTGTATCCATAGTACATGTATTTCTGAGAGCAAAAGACTGTAAACAATACATAACTGCCTAGCTGCCATCTACTTTGACTAAACATTTACAGCCCTCCAAGATTTATGCTGTGTCAAGAAGAGAATCCAAGCAGAGAAATCACTTTCTGAAGTTCAGTGCATAAGGAACTAATGATCTATTTTCTGCCCAGTCTAAGAAAGATACTTCATGAAAATAAATGGCGGGAAATCCACAAAGTACATGACTGCTGCAGTTACTGCAATTTGTTCATGACCAAAGCACAGTTCATCGGAAGAGAAAAATAGATAATGTACTCGATTAATATAATTACGTATTTAAAGCTATTTATGTTAACTATAGTTGATCAGAATACAGTATGTACCTACATATTTCTATGAAGTCAGCACTAACTAAAAATTCGCATTTGTTTGAAACTCAATGATTCTTGAGAGGAAGTTGAATGTCAGGTACAAATATGGCAGCTGTCAGGTAGTTTATGTTAACTTAACTCGGTGATAAAATGTGTGATAAAAATTATTAAAAGCACAAAGGGAAATTGTTAAGAGTGGTGATAAACAGTGTTAAATGTATTTTCTATCTTTATGGAGCATAATCGTGACACTGTAGTGAATGATATATTTAAATTAACCGCAGAATATACTAGTGTATCGGAGACTAGTGTTGTACATGTTTGCAGGGATTTAAAAGAACTGGTAATATCAAAATGCCCAACAAAAATAGGAAAAGGCCTAAACCTGTTTTAAGAGTAGTGCACAATTCTGTGAAGTGTACAGTTCATTACAAGGTTCAGAGGTTTTTTATTTTAGTACTGTAAGAACAGTTATCTTAATTTAAATGTTTGATTTCAATTAATTTATTTAATATTGATAATTATAATTGAATTAGTTTTTGACATACCATTGTATATGTTAACACAACCTGCAACGTTAAAAATCAAAACGATTGTTATGCATTAATTTATCGGCTTTAACAAACAGCTGACGGAGTTTGCCTGCACTCTTACAAGTGCTGCGCAGAGTAATACATTTGGCTATTAAATGTCAAAGTGTACTTCTAACGTTGGACAGATAATAACAATTTACTTTATTCGGATATAACAAGAAAAATGCAAGCATTCAAGCAATCATGTATTAGTAACCAACTACCAACAAAATGTGTGTTAATGCATTAAAATATAAATTAATTAAAAAGTGATAATAATTTATAGCCAAAAACAAAATCTAGGAGATTTTGAAATTTTAACAATACAATAAATTATAGCTTTTGATTCAATTTAATACAAAAAATAAATACATATTATACTATGAAGCTATTGTCAATAATTGAAGAACTAACAGTTTTACCGATTACAAATTGAGACAGGAGAACAAAAACCTACTCTTACAGTTTTCTTTTTAACATTTTAGCTGCTATAACAAAATAAGTAATTAAAATATACATAAAGACAATAAATATTCTACAATGTGAGAATGGGAGTGAATAAAAGAAAAAATAAAGTTCACTTTATTATGATATTAAATTAATAACTGAATGAATGAATAGAGGAATTGGTGGATACATGGATATATATTAACAAATGTATAACACACATTGTTCCGCAACAGAAGCAAGTGCTATGAGCCATCCTGCTTTACTGCAAAACTATGGTAAGCAAATTGATTAAGTCCACAAGGAACAAGATATATCATAAAATTTTTTGAATATCTATAACCATTTACTATATAGCTTGGCAAAAAAATCATAAACTTCCCAGGAAGATTTGATCCAATTGAGATAGCAGTTATAATCGCTGAATGCAATATGTCGAAAATAATTTTTCATTACTATACTGGTGGACAATCATTCAGCCTATGGATAATATAAAAAAAAGTCATTTATATATTTGAGTTGGATAAAATGTTTTTACATCTCACATCATAATGTTCCATGTTTTCATGAAACTGGTTTCAAAGTCTTTGCCTTCTTCCTCAGTTAAACACCAACTGTTCAAATTTTGCCATCACAACCATCTTCCAAATTGCCGATTTATGAACCTGGAGATTAAATTTTGCTGCTGGGATCTTGAAAATTCATGGATGTATATCTGTTCTTCTGAATGTATATGTTTCCCAAACTGTTAATTCAAAAAGGCTGCCTTAAATGTTTCAAAAGCTTAGTTTCTCCTATTATATGTCCCTTAAGCAAACTATAAGCCGCAATTGTCAAATTTTCAATTTCACCATTTTTAATATTTGTAAAATGTTATTTTGTACAAGACTCTACTATTTGGGACATGAACCTTTTAATTAGTTAATAGTAGATAACCAGTCTAAGTTTGTTAATTGGTGCCAATGTAGTATTGGATTTGTTAATTATATATTTTTTTTAATTTCCTGTGTGTTCCACAGTGGTAAGTAATATTCCTTAAATAGTTTACTTTCTTTAAATCAAATTGTATGGTTCTGTACTAGTTAAGTCTTTTTTGTTGCCTGAATTCTTAAACTTATTTATTATTATATTTTTGTTTGAAAACTATTTAATATAGCTATGTTTGAAATGTGATTGTATTAATTCTTAATTTTTTTTTCACTTGTGGATTTTTCTTCAATCTATATTAAAGTGTTGATAATGCATCTTTATGTGCAATATGATTAAAAACTGAAGATTTAACATAATTGTCTGTATCTTTCCTATGGATATTGAATTCATTTTTTTTTATGTTTATTACTAATTACATTCAGGTGCAAAATTTAATTATGATTCTTTTCTCCAATTCAATAGTAAATTTCACAGATATTTCTTGAAGGTCAAGTAATTTCAATGCATCATCAATATATTGGAATTTATTACTAAGCAAATATCATCAACATATGCATACCAACATTTAAATACCTATGGGTAAGCTTGGTGATGTGACATTCGAGATAACCCATAAACAAAGTAGCAAAAATGGTAAAAGTGGATTGGCCATCGCCAAAACTTATGCCTCTTTATAAAATTTTCCATTTAAAGTGAAAAAAAAGAATTCTTGAAACTAAGATTTGTAAGACTTATGTAATTCTTCTATTGTTTCTGTTTTTAATTATAGGGAAATAAGTATTTTTTCAAAACATTGAATTTTTTTAGTCAGGATATTAGAAAGTTTGTTTACTTGAGTGGAGAACATCACATTTTAACGAATTAAATTGAGAAAGTACACAAATGTAGATTGATAGATACTAAGGAAGCTATTTTCATTTAGTTAAACAACTCCCTGTCAAATAAAAATAATTACAACATTCTCGAGATCCTAAGTAAGCACATCCAAAATTTAGTTACATAGAATACTCAAGTTCAAGAAGCAAATTTTCATAATTCTTCTGGTTTCACATATTTAAGATAATACACAAGGAATGAAGGTACATCTGTGCTTACTTATAAACCTTCATATTGTTTTAATAAGAATGGAGCTACATACAAGACCTCTACTTTCTGAGAAAAATAAGAACATTGGAGGAGGAGTTCCAATGAATGAAGAGAGGTGGAAATTACTACAGCATCTAAATCACTCAGAAAACAAACTGCATGTATGGTTTATTTAGGAGCACCATATCTATAATCTGATTAAAAGTATTGGTAGTAGTGACGTGAAATCTCACTTAATGATCAGATTTCTATTAAGTCTCACTAAACAAGAAGTAATGGACATCAATTACAACATTTGTCTATACTCATGTGTAAATTAGGAGATTTTTATGTGACTATTCACATCATTATAAAACTGATTTCTGAATAAGTACGCTGACAGCTAACAAATCTTAAAGAACCATTGTATGGTTAGAGTTTTCCAACATACTTGTAAATCAGAATATACAATAAAACCATTACCTCATGTTCTGGATCCTCACAAGAAAGTGTGCTAACTGCAGGGTATGTCTCACCAGTTCTGTGAACTTGAACATCATCTTCATTTTTTATTTTTAACTCCATGTTCTGTAAAATAAAAATTCACACAGAACTGTCAAAATATCATCCTATACATCTACTGACGACAGATAGGTAAATACATGTTTGAACAGTAACTTACTTCTGCTCCAATTTCAAATTCTGATACATGACCTTCTTTCTTAACATCAACCTCACATTCCATTATAATCAGGGACCTG